>JASAMX010006750.1:0-34109 GCA_030248175.1 Microlaimidae sp. YZB2_3
ATCTTCGGTATGGCCCACTCGCTCCCGCCGACTCGCTCCCAGCCCAACTCGCTCCCAGCCCAACTCGCTCCTAGCCCAACTCGCTCCCAGCCCGACTCGCTCCCAGCCCGACTCGCTCCCAGCCCGACTCGCTCCCAGCCCGACTCGCTCCCAGCCCAACTCGCTCCCAGCCCAACTCGCTCCCAGCCCAACTCGCTCCCAGCCCAACTCGCTCCCAGCCCGACTCGCTCCCAGCCCGACTGCTCCCAGCCCGACTCACTCCCATTTAAAACTGTAAACGCATTTTTATAACAGAATATTAGTTACATGGCTAAGATTGAATTGGAACTAACTCTGCCCCGCATATTTATTTATGAATAATATAGTAATTCAGGGTCGTTTGTTGTTTTTATTTAATACCAATTTATGTATAAGATCACACTAAAAAATTTGTATTAACAAAAAGTTAATTATCAATTTTTTTCTTAATACTTCTTAACTTAAATTTACGAGTTAAGAAGTATTAAGAAAAAAGTACACAGCTATTTTAAAACAACATTTTTTTGTCTTATTTTAAAATTATAACAACACACCATACACCACATCGTGATTTGTTTTAACAAAATAACGGTACAGTATAAATTCCGTTTTATTTTTAATACACTATTTTTTTTTTTTTATTTTTTTCTGGTATATAAAAAATTTTTTTTTTTTTATTTAGGAGAAAAAATTTAATTAACAGGAAAATTTATTTATAGAGGAAATAATAAATACTCTTCCTAAAATACTCCTTAAAACTATTTTCTTGCAGCTCAGGCTAGACTTCAAACAAAAGGAAATCAAACTAGATTCTGGATTGAAACGAATAAATCTATCAATAAAAAAATGTACTGATACTAAATTAGAATTTTTAATCCGAAACGGGGCAACGTAAATGGATGTAGACGGTACATTATTCTATTCAAGCATCATAGATCTTTTTTTTGAGCAACTAGGGTGAGATAAATTTTTTAAATACATTTTCCGTGTTTTGCGAGCGGGCTGCGAGCTCAAAATTCCAACAAAAATAAATTGCATGTGTTTTGGTTCGGGTAGAGCCGCTGGGGGGGCGGGGGGTTCACCCAGGGGTGGAAGGGCCAAAAAATTTTTTAGGGGGTTGGTCCAGGGGGGGTCCGGACCCCCACTGAAAAAACGCTTTTTGGGGATATGACTCCCGGGTAGGCGAAATTTTACGAATTTTTTCAGAAAAAAGATTCAAAGGGATCAATTTTTAACAAAAATTTTTTTTAACTCAATAATTTAACGTTTTTTTTTAGTGTTTCTAATATTGAATTTTTTATGTAATTTATAAAACAGCTTCTTATTACCAGCCTAACAAAAAAAAAGTTAGTATTTAAACACTGTTTCTTAACTCCCTAACCAAACCGTTGTTTTTGACAGTAAATAAAAAAAAAAAAAAATATATCTTTCAAGAAATTGGGTCCGCGAGAAGGAGAGGAAGGGGGGGTCAAGCCTCGCCTAGGGGGGTCCAGGTCAGGACCAAGCATCTTGAGCATTTTTGGGCGGGGGGGGTTCAAAATTTTGGCTCTAGGGGGGTGCAGGTGCACCCCTCTGTCCCCCCAAAAACACATATGTCTGCTAATTAATTTAATCTGACTGAACGGAAGGATAAAATCGCTTACCTGAGTCGCAGTGACTGCAAGAGCAGGTGGAGCAGTCGTCGCTGCTCTCAGAGCTGCTGAGACTGCCGCGGGATGAGGAGGCGCTCCCTTGCTCCTCATCATCCCCCACTCTTTCCCTCGGCCTCAGTGGGTTCCGCCTTAGGGTAGCAGCTACCCTGCCCTGATTAAGGCTCGTCTGATGATCCCTATCCCTCGTCTGTCTTGCTCTGCTGCGATCGCCCAGAGTCCGTGATCTAGTCGGGGAATACTGATGACGTATATTCCGGTTACCGTCCGACTGGAGACGCGCATCCGTGGCCCCGCGGCGTCGCCCCACGGTGGCGTAGGCCGGGTAGGGCGGCGGCGGCTCGGAAATGGGCGGCTGGGCGCTGCTAGGGCGCGGAGGGAGCCGCGGGGTGGTGGCGGCGGCCCCGTTGGGAACCGCGGCCCCCACTGCGGTCGCGGGTTGGCAGAGAACGTTGCCGCCGATCGGCTCGCGAACTGCTTCCTAAACAATGAAAACCTTATAATAAAACAACATTTATAAATAGATTTTTATTATTAACGTAGTATGATTTGTTTAATTAGCAGACATATGTGTTTTTGGGGGGACAGAGGGGTGCACCTGCACCCCCCTAGAGCCAAAATTTTGAACCCCCCCCCAAAGCTCAAGAGCGGTCCGACCTGACCCCCCTAGCGAGGCTGACCCCCCCTTCCCTCCTCTCGCGACCAATTTGAAAGTATATTTTTTTATTTACTGTCAAAAACACGGTTTTTAAGTTAAAAACAGTGTTTAAATACACTTTTTAGGCTTAAATAAGCTGTTTTATTACATAAAATTCAATATTAGACCTAAAAAACGCTTAAATTATTGATTTAAAAAAACTTTGTTAAAAAATTGGACCCCCTAACCCCCTCCCCTTAAATTTAAAATTTCGCACCCGGGATCAACCCCCCTAAAAAGCCAGGGGGGTCCGGCCCCCCCTGGACCAACCCCCTAAAAAATTTTGGCCTTCCACCCCGGGGTGAACCCCCCCCCCCCCCAGCGGACCCGACCAAAAACACATGCATTTATTTGTTGGATTGAGCCCAGCCCCGTAAACCGGGAAAATGTATTTAAAAAATATCCACTTGCTCAAAAAAAAAGATATGATGCTTGAGCATAATGTACCGTTACACCATTACGTTCCCGTTCGGATTAAATTCCATTAGTACAGTCATTTTATTGATAGATTTATTCGTTTCAACCGGAATCTAGTTGATTTCTTTTGTTGGAATCTAGCCGAGCTCAAGAAAATGTTTTAAGGAAGTATTCGTATTTATTATTTCCCCTAAATATTTTCCTGTTAATTATTTCTCCTAAATAAAATTTTATATCTAGAAAAATAAAAAAAGCGCTGGAATAAAACGGAATTTAAACTGTACCGTTATTTTGTTAAAACAAATCACGGTGTATGGTGTGTTGTTAAAATTTTATAATGAGACAAAAAAATGTTGTTTTAAAATAGCTGTGTACTTTTTTCTTAATACTTCTTAACTCGAAAATTTAAGTTAAGAAGTATTAAGAAAAAAATTGATAATTAACTTTTTGTTAATACAAATTTTTTTAGTGTGACCTGATACATAAATTGGTATTAAATAAAAACAACAAACGACCCTGATTTACTATATTATTTATAAATAAATATGCGGGGCAAAGTCAGTTTCAATTTAATCTTAGCCATGAAAAAAGAATTAGGCACTAAATTGTTATTTTAAGATTTCCACCAAAAACGAGAATTTTTTACCAGAAATTAACATTTTACACTTTTTTTGCACTTTTAACTGTTAAATATTCATACGTTTGTTTAAATGTTTGTATTTATAGGTGTTTCACGCGAGTCGCTGAGCAGTAACGAAGTCCGGCCTCGAAGTGAAATGGGTACTTTACGCCCGCCTTACCTAAGAACTAGCTTTAACAGCAATCTATACGGCACCAACATGGCTTTCACCAATAATAATAATATTAGCTCAATATCCGCGGGCAGTGGGGGGATCGGACCCCCTGCCTCCGCTAGAAACTCCCCCTCTTCCGGTCAAAACAGACAAACGGACAGACAAACAGACCCTTCCGCGGACAGCGAAGGGAGCGGTCAGGAGCAGCCGACCCGGCTAGCTGGCGTGGCCCCGGCCGAGTCGAGCCGGGCCGCAAAGCCGAAGTCGAAACGGAAGCGGTTGAAGAAGTTGCTGTTTCACTCTAAGCAGTGCAGGAGGCGCGCGAGTCGCGACGCGGGCGGCGAGAGCGCCAACGGATGCGCGGCAGCAACGGATAGCAACGTCTGAGTGGAAATAACGTCAATACTTCGACGCAATGAGTCGGAGTCGTCGTAAAATGCTCGTAACTGTGACTCTTTTATTCCTTTAAGACGCGAAGAATAGTATTTAAACATTATGATTATGTGTCAGAGTCGTGTTGATTTTGTATTCGTTGTATGGTGGTAGCGACGATATGGATCTGGGAATTAATCAGAAGGATTATAATTGGTCGATTTGATTTGGTTAAGAAGCGGAAATGGAAGTGTAAATCCGGGTTGATAAAAGAAGAAGGATTACATCAATAATGCGTGGGGAGATAAAAGAAGAAGGATTATACAAACGAATAACGCGATAAAGATGAATGCAACTTTATTTGGCTGTTAAAAAACTTATAAACATTGTTTCAATACAATAACAATAATTTTATCGATTTTCGTAGAAAATATTTCTTTGAGATTTGCGCAGAATTACATTAAATTGATTTTAAATTTTGAAATTTTATGGTTACAAAATTTTCCAACTAAAGTTGAAATCTTTCAGGCTGAAATTAAGGGGATAACCAGAACCACTCGCCGTCAAGAAGAAATAAAGAATGAACGCTCCAGGATAAAAATAATAAAAAAGTTGTCAGGGATGATGTAAGCAATTATTATTAAGTTGCGTGGTTACTTTACCACCCAGCTATTTTCACCCTGATAGAATTCATCTTTAGGACAAATGTGCTGCGATGATGAATACGCTAGCATGGGGGGAACGAGGAGTATCCCATGTTATATTCGTTTTAGATGAAGCAATGTTCAAGAACAAATTTAAATTTTCCTATTTATTTTCCTATAAAAGTTAGACATAATTAAGTTTTGAAATAGTATTATTATTATTAATAATTATAATGTGTGTCACATTCCTTTATAAATATTGTTGTGTTTCAATCTAAATGTGATATTGCAAAATGAATAAAACTTTATTATATTGCACGTGCGAGAATTTTTTTTGTCCCGCTTTTCGGTGAAGGGTAAATCTGTCTCAAAGCATACTACACAGCTAACAGACGCATGTTGACCGATACTAATTGAAGCTACTAATTGTTTGTGGTGATCTTAACATCAGTCAGTATACTAATCAGACCTGTGCACTGCCCCTCCGGGGTTTTATTGGGAGAGGGCAATTTCAAAACGAGGGCAAGCAGGGGAGAAAGAAAAAAGAGAAGAAAAAAGCGAAAATAAGGTAAAAATAGGTCTAAAATGGCTTAAAATACATTGAAATTTGGCTAAAAACTGCAAAAAATTCGCGATGATGGCGTCATAGATCAAAAATGGCGTCATAATTTTAGGGTACTTTTTCATTTTTATGGCGGGGCAGGGCAAATCCAATAAAGCGAAGAGACATTTCCAGACCGTGCACAGGTCTGTACTAATCATGATATTAAGTCAGTAAAGCAATTTGTTATGCAGTATATCGTAAATGTCTAAATATCAGGACAAAACAGAAAAGTAAGAGTGTGTAATTAAAATGCAGCGCAAAGTAGACCTTGGTAAACCGATGTTTTTTAATATTTTGTTTTCAAATAAGTTGATCAAAAGAATATGAACAAAAACTTAGTTTTAAATGACATTGTGTGAGACCAACTTTTGTGGATTGGATAGTAATCGCACAGTAATCAATTTGTTCACACCGGCATGAAAAGTGACAGAACGGTCGCACCGCAACGACAAGTTAAATAGAACGCGTTATCACTTGTCTAGCCGTTATCACTTGTCATTCCGATCTGAACCAACCTTAGGCCCGGTTCAGACTGAGGTGGCAATGCCACCGCTGGAGACGCAACGCCAGCATTTGTTTCGCGTGTGTAGCTAAGGAAAATTATTTCCGAAAAGTATTACGGTCGCAGTAACTTAAAAAAAGGTTTTCTTTTTAATTCGCCAGAAATGATTTTGTTTTTAGATTGTTTCATAACCCCGTTACACATCCTATTTTAACCCAAGGCGTAGATTAAATTATACTACTGCACAACAGAAAAATTAAAAATTACAAATTCATATTCAGCACATTTTCATACTAAGTGTTTAAATCTGTAAAAAACTACTTATAATTTACTTTTCATGGTTTTTTTAAATATTAGTTTTTTCAGTAAAACCACAGTGTTTTTTAATTTTTTGTGCAATGCACGCGCGTTTTTCTGTTAAAACCGCAATATTTTTGCTGTTTTTTTATAGGCACCTTGCACTGGAACTCGGTTTATACATGTAGTATGCAATATTCGAAAGTGTCACCATAATGGATAATTACCGTATCTCCTATCTATCTTTCGTAGTATGCAGATCAACGGATGGAAAGCGCGCGAAATTTCGATCGGTTGATCTGCATACTACGAAAAATAAAGAAGGAGATACGGTAATTATCCGTTATAGTGACGTTTATCTATATTGCATACTTCATGTATAAACCGAGTTCCAGTGCAAGAGGCCTATACATTGAAAGCGTTATTGTAAAAACCGTATATTTTTTTAATTGATTTTTTAACATCGTGCGCGTTCCCATAGGTTTTTTCTGGAGAGAGCTGTCACAGCCGACGAGGTTGTGGATCGAACACAACAGCCGTGGTAATCATAGGTGGGCAGCCTCCCGGATTTAGGGTGGTATACCCGACCCCCGAAATTCGGGGGGGTGTCCCAAAAATGGTATACCTCAAATACCCCATTTTTAGTACTGGGACCCCCACTCCGCTCCAAATTTTAGGGGGGAGTGTCCGGGGTACCCCCAAATTTTAGGGGGGTGTCGGCTATAATCGGGATTTTTGGGAGGGTATAACCATACATGGGCAAGTTGGTCCGGAGTGGTGAGAGGGGTTAAAAACCCCAAATTAGAGGGGGTTTAAAATCCGAGAAACGTAAAATAACCATATCGTTTTTTTTTTCTGGATACATTTACCCATATAGTTTTTCGATTTCAAAGGAAAAATAGGTAAAAAACGCTAATTTTAGGTCAAAAAGCCCTTTTTATTGCATTTTTGAGCTTTTTATTGCTTAAAACATTCATTTTGACCTCAAAACTCAAGTTTGGAGGCAGTTAGAAGTCATTTTAAAGACATTTTTTTTCTTCATTTTTCCAAAATTGGGGGGGGTTAACCTTTTCTCCCCCCCCCACTTCTGAGTGGGGGGGGGGGGGGTTAAACCCCCCTTCTCAGAATTTGGGGGGGGGGTTTAACCCCCCAACCCCCCCCCGTGCCCATGTATGGGTATAACCCCCCAGCCCCCCTGCCCACCTATGGTGGCAAGGCCACCTCGCGGTAGCATTGCCACCTTAGTTTCAATTGACCCAGGCTTCAGTGTAATTCCGCTAAATTTCCGCGTAACATTACGGTGCGCTACTGTCTATACCGGTGAAAAGTTGTATCGGCGTATAACTATCATAAATAAACGTTTACATTACTTTGACATATCCTTAACTAAGCTCCATTTATAAAAATGAATGAATTACTATGTTATGTATGTCCTGAGTCTCGAAAAAAAATTTTAAAGTTAGGTGCACGTTTTTAAAACTCGCACCCAAAAATTAAAAAAAATCCGTAAAAATTTTTATAGAAAATTAACAAATACTTAAAATACGTGTTGCAGTTAGTTTTTTGTTCGCAAAAACAGTCGTAACTTGTGCAATATTAAGGTTATTTTAAAAACCAAACTATCATTTTTATTTCCTTAAAGGAAAAACAAAATGAGTTTATCCAGAATATTATAATTCATAGTTTTTTGTATTTTGCAATTCCAATTACAAAAAAACAACAGCGAATGAAGTATAATAATTCTGATGACACCACTATTGTTCGTTTAAATACAAAATAAAATGATAGTTTGGTTTTTTTTAAATACCCTTAATATTGCAAAAGTTATAGCTGCTTTTGCAAGTATTTGTATATTTTCGTTCCTTAAAATTTTTTTACGGATTTTTTTAAAATTTTTAAGTGCGCGATTCAAAAATGTGCACCTAACTTTAAAAATTTTCTTTTTGGGACTTCAGACATAAATTGACATAACAATTTATTGATTTTCGTGGGTTTAATTAGGAGAAATGTGTCTATAGCAAAAGTAGCAACCGATGGCTGATAGTTGAGATGATAAGGATAATAATGTACAACAGCCAACATTAAATTCCATATTAACTAATAAAGCTTTTTGTATTAATCGAGCGTATTGTTAGCGAGATGCTCGCTAACGTAAAAGATTTTCCAGTTTCAATTGTTTTTGAACAAATTTTTATTTACACTGCAACTGACATAGGTAGCAGGTAAGGCCACTTGCTCACATTTGGAGTGAAAATAATCCAAACACAGCAGTTTACGTAACAAAAGCTCTGCTCTGCTCGACTCTGTCTTGACATCAATTGCACCACACTGCTGAATAATGAAAAAACATATTTTTGTTATGCTTTCTCTTTTGGTTCAAATTAGTGATGCTCATCTCATGGCCCCGCACATAATGCTACGAAGTTTCGGCCATTTAGAGCGGTGAGAGGTCCAGTGCTCCCTAAACTTCGTGTTTTTTTTTGCAAAAAAATCGCAGTTTTTTGTACGAAAAACGCAAGTATTTAATCAACACCGCATCAATCTTAATAGTTAAGGTACTAAAAAAGTAGAAATTTGCCGCTTTTTTTTTTAATGATCAGATAACAGAATTAATTTTATACTAAGCATAGTCTATGCATAGTTTAATTCATACTGTTTTCATCGTATCATTGTATTTTTTTTTCTTTTCTTTTTTTTTCTTTTTTTCTTTTTTTTTTTCATCAACAACATCAAATCTGCGACTTAATTGCCGCCAATATGAATTACAATTGTAACTAATTATCACTGAACATAGCTATCTGATATGACTTTAAAGGCTCAAAAAGAGCGCTTATTTAAGTCAGTTTTAAAACTTTTCTTGAATGCATCCAAAGAATCGACAGTTACTTGAGATGGGAGTAGATTGTTCCATGGTGTAACCACCCTATTTGCAAAAGAAAATTTCCTTGCATTAATTCGGCAGTCTTCCATTGTCAATTTAAATGGATGACCACGGGTGGGCTGCAAGTTAAACTTAAAAAAATCATTGGCTTGCAAATTGTTTAAGCAATGTATAATTTTATAGCAATGTATAATTTTGTGTGCATCTTTTGTTACTTAAATTTTTATCCCCATTATTGATCGATCTTTCAAGTCCAGAATTATCGAAAAAACGCTATTTTTCGTAGGGCATAATATCTCCTGAACCACTGAAGATATTTTGTCGAAAAAAATTTGTGAGCAATTGAGGGACAGGAGTAAGGTTTTCACAAAAATCATCCAAATTGACGAAAAAAGAGTTTGACTCTCCACTGGTCAAAAACTTCCCGTCCCGGGAAAAACAGTTCCCGAGCGTCAAAAACTACGAGTATTATTTTATATTAACTGTCAAAAAAAGTGTTTTTATACACTTTTTAAGCCTAAATAGCTTGTTTTCGTCTGTAAAATTTTATATTAGGCGTTAAAAACACTTAAATTATTGATTTAAAAAACTTTGTTAACAAATCGACCTCCCTGAATCCTCATAAATTTGAAATCGGCCACGCCGGGTCGACCCCCTAAAGAGTCAGGGGGATCCGAACTGGGTCGGACCCCCCCCCCCCCCTTCCCAAAAAAATTTTGCCTGCACGGTGCACCTCCCGCTTGTGCATAGGTGGGCAAGCAGACCTGTGCACTGCCCCCGGGGTTTTATTAGGGAGGGGCGATTCCAAAACGGGGGGCAACTTTTTTGAAACGGGGGGGCAAGCAGGGGAGTAAGAAAAAAAGGAGAAAAAAGAAGGAAGAAGGAGACAAAAAAAGCGAAAATAAGGTAAAAATAGGTCTAAAATGGCTTAAAGTGCATTGAAATAGGCTAAAAACTGCAAAAGTTTCGCGATGATGGCGTCATAATAGATAAATAATGGCGTCATAATTTTTGGGTACTTTTTTTAATTTTCCGCTGGGGGGAGGCAATTAAACGGGGGGGAAGGGGGCAAATCTTCCAATAAAGCGAGGGGGGGCATTTTTAGACCGTGCACAGGTCTGGGTAAGGGGGTTTGAGGAAGGGGGATTATACTCTTCAAAAATCTCGAAACTGCCAGCATCCCCCCCCTAATTTCGAGGTACCCCGGACACCTCCCTCTAATTTGGGGGTCCCAGTAATAAAAACGCAAAAAATGGGATATTTCAGGGGTCGGGTATACCCCCTAAAAAAATCCGAGAGGATGCCCACCTATACGCTAGCGTACCCGAACAAAAACATCTATATAAATCAGTACAGTGTAGTTTCTTCCTGTGGTAATCTTTTTTACTGTTTAAAACAGCAGTTTTAATAATTTGTTTTGTCTAAACATTGACTAAGCTGTTGGCAAAATCTGATATACATCACAATAATCCATATGATATTAAAACAAATCTTATTGTTGTTTAGTTTTTCCTGGAAATTTTCTGCGAACTTAACCTTATTTTGTGGCATGTTGTAGAGTATATAACAACAAGTGCGTCGTTAGTCTGACACAAATAGTCACAATACCTTTAAAATCTACGTGACTCTGACTCATTATGTTTACCGTATCTCTGCATTAATAGATAAAACCAGTCACAGCTCTAAGCATTTTATGACTACAAGTAGCCAGTATCAGCCCTACGGCTGACAAATAATTATATCTGTATTGTTCAGACTCATTTTGCTAATTTTTCGAAATTTAATCCTTATATGATAATTCCCTGAATTGTAAGCTTTGCAATAATATCTCATCTTACTTACTTCGTTTAGTAGTTAGCAAGGATGATCCCTTCCGCCTTTTTGGTAAAAGTGCTTTGTCCAGTATAGAGATGTCCATGTTATTTTTTTTAAACACTCTGAACTGTAAGCTTTCCAATGATATCTTATTTAGCTCAATCCTTTTTGTAGTTTAGGAAGAAAAGGTATCCCAACTTTTGAAAAAAATTCGTTGTCCAGCATAAAGATTTAACTATAAGATTTGCAATGATATCTCATTTAGCCCAATCCCTTTTGTGGTTGGGGAGCAAGGTCATTCCATTTTTTAGTGAAAAAACGTTGTCCAGTATAAAAATATTCATTTTCCTTGTTTTTGAAAAACATAATATTCTGGCTTTACATTGCCTAATTACTCTTTCCAATAAGTTTGAACCAATTTAAAGACAAAAATTTTTTTAAGTTCCAAAATCCTTGAGGAAATGTGTTCAAGGGGAAGGAAATGAGTTTTCACGTTTTCACCAAAGGGAAATCCCTTGGTGAAAATGAGTTGTCCAGTATAAAGATGTCCATAAACTTTTTTCGAAAATTCAACCCCCTTACGACACTCCCCGGGCTATAAGCTTTCCAATGATACCTCATTCACCTTAATCCGTTGGGTGGTTCGGGAGGAGTTAGGGAACACACACACGCACGCACGCACGCACTCACACACACACACACACACACACACACACACACACACACACACACACACACACACACACACACACACACACACACACACACACACACACACACACACACACACACATTACGTCTTGTGTCATAGTAACGACGAATTGCTATTTAACTAGAACTATTTTAATAGCTTTTTTACAAGAAAAAATAATGGCTTCTTCGGGTGTGAGCCAGTTTAAAGGAAAGGAAGATTTTCCACTTGTAAAAGACCACACTTTGGCGTCCTTACTGGTAAAAACTGCGCAGAAAGCTGGGACAAACAGCGCCATTCAGTGCCCAGGGGAAAATTTAAGCCTAACGTTTCTTCAACTAAAATCTGAGGTAACGCTGTTTAATGTATATTTTAAAATGTCACTAAAAATGTTTGCATTAAGTTGTAAGGTGCGGTCGACTAAAAAATTTATATTTTTTGGTAACTCAAAAAATATTTACATAGACTTTATCCACTGAAAGTATTTGCTTAGTTTTAAAGGCGGATTCTTCTAAAACGCTTAAAACTATTATTTTGAAATAATTTAGAACGTTTCACACAATGCAAAGTTTTTTTATACGCTAAGACCAGAAATTTCGGTGAATAATTAAAGAATCGTAGAGAAAGAGAATGGCTGTGAAATGAAGTCGATTTATATTTAGAATTCCATAAACATTAGGGTACTGCATTTAATGTCGGCACTTTTCCAAATTGGGCATTTTTGATTTTGGGCTATATCTTTGGTAATCCTGGACGGAATACGACGTTTAATAGCTCAAATGAGAGCTAATTATATGCAGATGACTGTCGTGAGCTTTTTATTTGTTATGTTATGATATTTTCATGTGAAATTGTGTGATTTATAAAAAATAAAATTGTTACTCGTTTTTAGAATATGGGCATTTCATGATTACGCAAGAAACTGGTTTAAAAATTAAACTGTCCGGGTAAAATTTAGTCTATTTTCCGAATTTTTAGTCCCCGTGGTTCTACGTTGCGTCTGTGGTGAGCAATCGTTATAAAATAAAATAGTGTAATTTCGGCACACATATTGCTGTAGGTAAAAACGGGTTGAATTAAGTGGTCGGGTGTTAAATTGTAGTTGTAAATAGTTAAAAGACAACGTTGAAATGTGTAGGGGTCATAGCACTGCACGTAAACCCGATTAAGGGGTTCCTTTTAAAAAGTGCCGAAATTAAATGCACTTTTTTCCCAAATTTTGCTCATTTTAATACCATTTGGCATTTTAGCTGTAACTTTTTTCCAGTTGCACGTTGAACAACAAGTAGAAGCTTAATTTAAAGAAAACTGTCTGGAGATAATGATAGACTTTTAAATTTTTGAAAATTATGTTTTTTTGACTGAGAAACAATCGATTGTTTGTAAAGTGCCGAAATTAAATGCACACATTTAATTTCGACAATTTTTCATTTTTTTAAAAACTTATTTAGTTAAGTAAAAAACTACTTTCGTACAATGAAATTTTTGTGACGCAACGCAGTATCGTGAAAGCTTTAAAATGAGCTATCAAACATGAAAATCGGGCCATACAGTGAAAAGTTACATTGGAAAAACAAAAAAGTGCCAAAATTAAATGCATTACCCTACTGGTTACAAAAAAAACTCTTGAAAAGCGTGAAACTAAGCGTAATTATTTCAGTTCCAGCGTATTGTTGTTGTTATCTTTGTTAAAATAAAACGGAACGCACGTAATATTTAATCAAAAAAAGTAAAGTGAAATCAAAGCTAAGCTAAGCTATGTAACTATTATGTCTATTAACCCTTTCTGATTGTTATCGCGTCTCGGACGCGAAATGCGGTTCAGTATGTGATATGATAAAGACCGTGAAGCGGAGAAAGACAGCGGTAAAAACGCACAAAGTTTAGTATTGAACAGAGGTCGCGCCGATTACCTTTGCAGTTGGGACTGAGTTTTTCGTCTAAACAATTTAAAAGGGTTAAATGAACTTTTTTTAATACAATTATAAAAACGTTTTGTTTTAATTTGTCATCTCGTGACATACTCCTTGGCTTTAATACTACAACAACCTCAAAAACAGTTATTACCAATTAATTTTTTCCGTTTAAAAAAAGATCATTGTTTTCATAAAAATCTTAATAATATTTTTGTTTAATTTATGCTAAAAAAAACAACACTATCCTTTTTAGGTGGAAAAACTAGCAGCAGGCTTGCTGAGTATAGGCCTCAAACCGGGCGACCGCGTCCTATTGTGGGGCGGGAATCACCTGAATCTTTTCGTCGCCGCCTACGCCTGCAGCAGAGTTGGAATGGTTTTCAGTTCCTTGAACCCCGCATCCGGTCCGGAAGCTGTCCGGCAACATCTTAAAATAGTACGATTTTCAAACTGTTTTTGCTTTTTTTTCTAAGTATAGGCCTCAAACCGGGCGACCGGGTCCTGTTGTGGGGCGGGAATCACCTGAATCTTTTCGTCGCCGCCTACGCCTGCAGCAGAGTTGGAATGGTTTTCAGTTGCTTGAACCCCGCATCCGGTCCGGAAGCTGTCCGGCAACATCTTAAAATAGTACGATTTGCAAACTGTTTTCGCTTTTTTTTCTCTGTCTTATGGTAAAAATACGTTTTAAAGTATTGTGGGGCGGGAATCACCTGAATCTTGTCGTCGCCGCCTACGCCTGCGGCAGAGTTGGAATGGTTTTCAGTTCCTTGAACCCCGCATCCGGTCCGGAAGCTGTCCGGCAACATCTTAAAATAGTACGATTTGCAAACTGTTTTCGCTTTTTTTTCTGTCTTATGGTAAAAATACGTTTTAAAGTACGCTCGGTTTAGGAGGAATATTATTATTATATTATCTATGTCGTGTAAAATTTTTAAACTACAAAGCTGTTATTTTTTTGGATAAGATAGTTTTTTTGACATAAAATATATATCATTAACTGTGTAGTATGTATGTGTAGTGATGTTCTTTCCTACCCAACAATATCATGTTCCGTTCCGGAGCTGTAACCATTTTAAATCAGAGAGAGCTCCAGAGCTTCACTTCTAAAATGAGCAATTCAAGGTTAGTTTAAGCTTGAAATACATTTAAAGTTACTTTATCTGTATTTTAAGACTGTTTTTATCGTTTTAAATACACTTTGAACAACAATTAGTTTACAAAAAAATTTTTGCAAAATAAGCTATGGCGTAAATTTTTTAATTCATAAAATTAGTATTAAAATAGGGCGGAGGTTTGGAGCTCGGAGCTCCGGGGAAGCTTACTAATACTTTTAGTCATGTGCTAAATATTTGTATAATTTTAAGGGAAGTTTTCGATGCCTGATATGTTTTCCGACAGTGAAAAACGGAGCGGCGTATGATACTTTCAGTACTATCGACAATCAAATTTTACACTGCTCAAAGGGTCATTTGGAATCCAATAAATTTCCAGGACTTACGCATGTTATCGTCGCTGAGGACAACGTTCCATACAAGTACAATTGTGTATTATTTTATTTCAAATTTTACCGTGTTGTTTTATTGTTTTTTTTTTAATTTTATTATCACCGCAGAAAATTTGTGAAGGGTCGTGGTAAAAAAAAACTTAGTATTATTATAAAATAAGCCTTTAATAATGACTAACGCAGACCTGTGCACTGTCCCCCCCCCCGGGTTAAAACGGGGGGGGAAGGCAATTCCAAAATGGGGGGGCAACTTTTTTGAAACGGCGGGGGCAATAAAATGGGGGGGCAAGCAGGGGGGAAAGAAAAAAAAAGAGAAAAAAGAGAAAAAAAGAAGGGAAAAGGGAAAAAGGGAACAAAAAAAGCGAAAATAAGGTAAAAATAGGTCTAAAATGGCTTAAAAAACATTGAAATAGGCTAAAAACTGCAAAAAATTCGCGATGATGGCGTCATCATAGGTCAAAAATGGCGTCATAATTTTAGGGTACTTTTTCATTTTTTGGCGGGGGGGGGCAATAAAACGGGGGGGGGCAAATCCTCCATTAAAACGGGAGGGGGCATTTCCAGACCGTGCACAGGTCTGCTAACGTAATAATAATAATACCCCATTTTTTAGCTTTTTTAGTACTGGGACCCCCCAAATTGTTCTTTCGGGGGAGGGGGGGTGTCCGAAGTACTCCCAAATTTTAGGGGTTGTGTCGGCAGTTTCAAAATTTTTTTGGGGGGTAGTATAAACCCCAACACCCCTCCTTATTCATGCTTTTGTGGGATACCCCCGTAAAATTTTTTGATGTAATGTAAAATTGATGTAAAATTTTTTTCGTGTATAAAAAATTAATTTTGTCAAAAATGTTTTATTTCGTTATCATTTCTTTTGGCTTTATTTTTTTTATTCATCCTGTTATAGTGGAACATTTTCCTTATCGGAAGTTTTCGGTCTTGGTGGCTCAAATAATAATGCACTTCCCCCTGTAGATACTGTAGGAAAA
Organism: Microlaimidae sp. YZB2_3; assembly: GCA_030248175.1. Classification (NCBI taxonomy): domain Eukaryota; kingdom Metazoa; phylum Nematoda; class Chromadorea; order Desmodorida; family Microlaimidae; species Microlaimidae sp. YZB2_3. Next base: position 15,788 of record JASAMX010006750.1, read on the forward strand.
CCAGATGACTTAGCGTGTATTTATTTCACTTCGGTAAGTTTACTGTAAAGACCATAGGTGAGCACGGTCGGGGAACCTAGGGGGGGTGGTTACCCGGGGTAAATCGAATTTTGAATTCTAGGAGGGGGGTCCCAGGGGGGTCCGGACCCCCCCCTAGCTTTTTAGGGGGGGGGGGTCGACCCGGGGTGCGAAATTTTGAAATCTAGAGGGGGGTCAGGTGGGGTGCGGTGTCCAAAGCAAAACAGTTTTAAACCATAATAACTTTAATAATTGTTCTTTTTATAGGATAATACTACATTTTATTGAATAAAAAGCCATATTCATGTATAAAAAGGGTGTAAAAGCATGAATATGTGATGAAAATTCACGTTTTTGGAAGAAAATTTAGTATAAAAAAGGTACCTAAAATTTTCTCGAGGGGGGAGGGGGGAGGGGGGTCAGATTTCAAAATCTAGAGGGGGGTCAGGGGTAAAAAATTCGGAAATTTGGGGGGAGGGGGGCCCCCCGAGATGGTCGTCTAGGGGGGGGGCCCCCAAATTTCGAGGCCAGGGGGGGGTGGACCCCACCCTGCCCCCCCCCCCCTTTCTCACCTATGGTAAAGACGTGTTAATTTAGGCTTTTTTTGCAAGTTTAATAATATTTTTTTAATTAATACAAATTAATCTTAACATTTAAAACAAAAAATAAAATAATGTTAAAGACATTTTTATAATAGGGCAGGTTTTCAAAATAAATCGATTTGGGTAGTAGTGATTTTGGTAAACTTAACCAAAAGCGTTACGTTATAAATTTATTCAATTGTAATCTGGGTTGAAATTAAATCAACTGATAAAATCTAAAAGTAAATGGGTTTTAAAAAAAGTAGGTGGGATTTTTATTGATAAACTGTATTTAGAACCAATATTTAAATTTTTTAAAACAACTTATGACTAAACAAAATTCGTAACTTTTACAATTTCAATACAGGCTAACAAGGAACAGTAACTTAGAAAGATATCTACACCAAAATTATTATCTATTTTTACCGATTTTTTTGCTTGCAAAAAATGATTTTATTCGTTAATTTGCTGGACAGCAAAATAAATGTGTCAAAAAAAAATTAAAATTCACAATATTCTTTATCGCGTAAAAAACAACAAGAACAAACAACTGGAACTACAGATTTTTAAAAGCTTAAAAAACGTTTTATTACAGTTGTTCATTATACGTAGATATACATTTTTTGTGGTTTTGTTTAGGGTACCACTGGAGACATCAAAGGGGTTATGCAAAGCCATTATCAAATTATAAATAGCGGAATGATTGCAGCCAAAAGGCTGTATTTGGACCAGCCGGTACGTACGTATTTCATTTTTTTACGTAAGTGATGTTCCTACCCTAGGTGAGAAGGGGGGGGCAGGGTCGCCTCCCCCCCCCGCCCCGAAATTTTGCGGCCCCCCGGAGAAGAATAGCGGCGCCCCCCCCCCCCTCCCCCCAATTTCATTTTTCTACCCCTGACCCCCTCTAGATTTTGAACTCCGACCCCCCCCCTCCCTCTTGGGAACATTTTAGGAACCTTTTTTATACTAAATTTTCTTCCAAAAACGTGATTTTTCTTTCACATATTCATGCTTTTACAGCCTTTTTATACATGAATATGGCGTTTTATTCAATAAAATGTAGTATTATCCTATAAAAAGAACAATTATTAAAGTTATTATGGTTTAACTGTTTTGCTTTGGACACCAGACCCCACCTGACCCCCCTCTAGATTTCAAAATTTCGCACCCTGGGTCGACCCCCCCCGAAAAGGCTCGGAGGCCTCCGAACCCCCCCGGGACCCCCCTCCAGTTCAAAATCCGTTACCCCGGAACCACCCCCCCCGCCTCCCCCACCCTCCCCCCCAGTCCCACCCAACCTAGCAACTCCGAAGCTCTTACCTTCTTTAAAGCGGGGCCTCCCCCCCCCCCCGCCCCACCGCTCACCGCCACCCCCCCACCTCCGGGTTCCGCCCTTCCCCCCCGGGTTAAAAGAGCAATTTAAAACTTTTTTAAACGTGAAATGTGTTTTAAATTATTGTAATTGCAATTTTAATGCCATTTTTATTGTTTTTAATAAATTTAAAAACAAAAATTTTCTGACAAAATAATTAATGGCATTGTTTTTTAATTAGGTATTTCTAAAAAAGAACAGAAATAGAGCGAAGTTTCAGAGCTCTGCGAATCGCTCCGGAGCTCCGAAAAGCTGAGCTCGGAGCTCCGGGGATTATCACTATTTTTTTTGTTTATCACAGATGTTTATTACAGATGTTATCACTTAAAAGTGAAAATATATCCCAATTTTCAAAACATAATCTTCGTCACCATGACAATAACTCAGAATCGTCGTAAAATATTGGTTCATTTTATTTTTGAACACAAAAATACTATTGTTATGTAGTCGGAGTACCATTAACTAAAGAAAAATTCTATCAGGGTGAAAATAGCTGGATGGTAAATTTAACCACTCGTTCTTTGAGAAAATATCACGTGCAGAAAAACACCTCTGACGCTACTTAATAATAATTGGTTACATAACTACTAAAAATTTTTTTAAATTTTGTTTCGCTCGCGCATTTTATTGTTTATTTCTTCCTGACGGAGAGTGGTAACGCCATTAATTTCAGCCTGGAAGAATTTAGCTTTAGTAAGAGTACATTTAACGTTATGAGAAGGAGTCACATTCATTTTATACTGATTGTAACTTTAGTATTGCAACAGAATAACTACGATATCGTCGTTACTCTAACACAAAGACAATCAGTATAAAATCAAAGTGATTCTGACTCATTTTGTTTAGATATCTTGTGTGTTAAGATATAAAAAGAGTCACAGTTACGAGTATTTTACGAAGCATCTGACTCATTGTGTCAGATGCTTCGTAAATATGCTGCGTACGCGAGATAAAAATTACTGAGTACTAAATTACCCCACATGAAATTACCTTTTCGGTAATTTGTCTTCGAATGTTTTACGTTATAGGGAGAAGTGCTATGCTGCCCCATGCCCAACTTCCGTGGGCCGGTAATGAGTTTGGTTTTGGCCAGTGTCGCCGGTTTTGGGACGAGCGTGGTCTTTCCCGCGCCCACGGCCCTGCCTCCTGCCATTTTCAAGTCTATACAATATCAGAAGTAAAACGGTTTTCTTGTTTAGTTTTAGGTTGATTTTCTTGATGTGTACACATTAAGCATCCAGTTTTAGTGTACAATGCAGAAATTTAGCTGGAACGTGAAATCTGTAACAAATTATAACATTTTCCTTGACAAAATATGGGCCATTTTCATTTTTGGAAATTAATATATTATGTTGTTTATATCAATGTATTTCACGAGCCCACGGCCCTGCCCTCTGTTATTTTTAAGTCCATACAATATCAGAAGTGAAAAAGGTTTTTTCTTTAGTTTTTAGGTTGATTTTACATTTTGCTGTTTCAATTTTGGAGTATAATGCAAAAATTTAGCTGGGAGGTGAATTTTATTACAAATTATTACATTTTTCCGGTAACAAACTATAGGCCATTTTCATGTTTTGAAATTAATTTAATATGTTGTTTGTGTAAATGTCTTTCCTGCGCCCACGGCTTTGCCCCCTGCCATTTTGAAGTCTATACAATATCAAAAGTAAAATTGCTTTCTTATATTATTTAATTTTAAGCATTCTTCTCATAAAGTGTATTTTCACATTTGGTATGGGTGGGCAGGGCAAGGGGGTTATACCTCTCCCCCCCTAACAAAATCCCAAATGTCGCCGACACCGCCCCCCTAAAATTGAGGGGTACCTCACTCCCCTGGACACCCTCTTAAATTTGGGGAGTCCGTACTAAAAACGGTAAAAATGGGGTATTTGAGGTATACCTCAAAAAAATTTCGGCACACCCCTTTCCCCAAATTTCGGAGGTCGGGTATACCGCCCCAAAAAAAAACCGGGAGGCTGCCCACTTATGACCTTCGGCATCCAATTTTAATTTATAAAGATTGAAAAATTTAACTGGAATATGAAATCTATAACAAATTGTAACATTTTTCAAACTGAAGGCCATTATCAAATTTTATAATTAATTTATTATGTTGTTCTTATTGGTGAACACAGCCACAAAAAACCCTGGGGGTTATTTACTTGCCCGCCTTAAATACTACTAGAAATTAATCGTTTAGGGTCATCATGATGAAGTTTGCCAGTTTCCAGGGTTTCCATCAACCCTGGGTAGATCCGTCCGGCACGCCTCTCGCCTTGCTCACCCCCTCTTCCCACTCCCGACCAAGCCTAAAATCTGGACTAAGCCGAAACCAGTCAACTCCGGCACCTTTTTAGGGTCATCATCAACTCGTTCCCCGTTGTTTTTTATGAAAGGGTCGACCCTGCATGCACCAACTTGAATTATATGTCAGAAATGTCAGGTTTTCGATAACCAAAATAAACCAATTTTAGGGCGCGTCCCAATGAGAGCGATTACAACCCCTAAGTATAACCACGCTTTTTTAAACAAGACCCCAAAATAAAACATCCGACTACCCTAACTAGTGCACACCCTATTTAGGGTGTGCTCCATTTCAGGAAATAAATAATACGAGCCACATATTTTTTTTATTTTTTATGTTGCTTTTGAAAATTGAGCAATATCGGTGACGAACGTATAAAATAAATACAGACTGTTTTTTTTTCTTCAGTATCATTAGTTATTCCTTTAATAAGATACAAAATAATATTAACTGTATTTTGACAATGATAGATTTTGTATAAATACTGCATGTTATTTTTATTTTTGATTTAGTAAAAATATTTTTCTTGCTACAATGATAACTAAAATAATATTGTCGTTTGTGTAATTTCAAACATTTTATTTTTTGAGAATTTAACAAAATATTTTTAGGTGCACATGTTTATTGACCAATCCCATAGCGTTCCATTTAATGCTCAGAATGCCTTACGTAAAACAGCATGATATTCAGAGTTTAACTTCAGGTAATTAATTATTTATTCACACAGGTGAAAGCTACTTCAGGTAATTAATTATTTATTCACACAGGGGAAAGCTGAATTTTCGTGTAAAAAAACAAAAAAAAATATGTTTTTGCTTCAAAATAAATTTTATGCGCAATTATAACGCCCTATATTTAGTTCAAATAAAAAACTATGCTGGTTAAATAAAATCTGGAATTTTTGTAACCTATTTGGGTATAAATTGAAATTAAAACCTCAAAACCTATAATATATCAAAACCATATCAAAACCTCTCATAAGCTAATTGCAATAGTAAGTTAAATAAATTAATTAAACGCAATCTTTGTATATAATTAATTTATTTAAATAATTCTTTTTCAATTCATAAACTTGTTTTTAGTTTGTTTTGTCTATGATAACCTGCCAGCTGACTTAATTTCCTTGATGAAAGAAAATACAAATATTCAAGATATAACAGTAAGTTAATTGACAAAACTACTTAAGTTAGAACTGCAAAATTAGAGTCTACTTTTATAAATTGTAAAAGCATTTTTTATAATTTTTATGATTTTAAAAAATTTTTGCTTGAGTGGCTTTAATCGGGGTACTGCACCGAAAGAAAGCTAATTAGAAGTACCTTATTGTTCAGGTTAAAATAACAATAATTATGCGTTTAACCGTTTCTGATTCTTGATCGGAAAAATGCGTTTTGTTCTGTACTGTGAAAAAAACGCAAGTGAGAACCGCGTCAGTACTACTTATTTACTCAATACTAACTAACTTTTCATCTTATCTTGTTAATAATGTTTTCAGCTAATCAAAATTTTCATGAATAATGGTCTTGGGACGTCTGAAACATTGAGTCTTCTCGCTTTTGCATTTTTCTATGCTGGGAAAATCTTCAAGGATACTGAAACGCAAAACGTGTTTTACACCTTTGTTAAGGACGCGATTAAAATCAAAAAAGTTATTTAAAAGGTTTAGCTTAACAGGAATTTGCTAACCATTTTGTCAGGATCATAATTCTGCTCTTATAAAAAGCTTATATATAAATTTATGATCAGAATGATAATAGAATATCCTAATTTAATTAATACTTATCATTGTACTTACTAAAATTGTATTTTTATTATTGAAATAAAACTTTTGCAGGTTGGCGTTTTTATAACTGAACTGGGATGTATGCCAGTTTTCTTTCCGTTTCAAGTTTTACCCGAAAAAATACTGGGAACTCATGGAACGGTGGCCGATCATTTCGAAGTAACTCTTTTTTTATGAAAGTTATAAGCATACATGGGCACGGGGGGGGGGGGTTGGGGGGGTTAAACCCCCCCCCAAATTCTGAGAAGGGGGGTTTAACCCCCCTTCCCCACTCACAAGGGGGGGGGGGACAAAAAGTTAACCCCCCCCCCCCAATTTTGGAAAAATGAAGAAAAAAGATGTCTTTAAAATGGCTTCTAACTGCCTCCAAACTTAAGTTTTGAGGTCAAAATGAATGTTTTAAGCAATAAAAAGCTCAAAAATGCAATAAAAAGGGCTTTTTGACCTAAAATTAGCGTTTTTTACCTATTTTTCCTTCAAAATCGAAAAACGATATGGGTAAAATGCACTCCAGAAAAAAACGATATGGGTATTTTGCGTTTCTTGGATTTTAACCCCCCCCTAATTTGGGGTTTAACCCCCCCCCACTCCGGACCAACTTGCCCATGTATGGTTATAATGCCTTTTTATTATTGCAATTCATATGTTAAATAGTTAAACCATGAATCTTATGTAATAGGGTCATTCTACATTATTTGCATACGTAATAGTTTATTTTACATTAACATTTGTGGCGCGCAATTGATTAGTTGTTTGTTGAGTAAATGTTCAGTTCAATAATTGTGTGGTTTTTCAAACAAAGAATTAATGTGATTCAACAGTTGCGATCGCCCTTTCCATACTTAAATCTCACTTACGTGAGATACGAGGATTCGCTCGCTTTTTATGCAATTGAATTATTAAAACGCCTGGTGATCCAGCGATCTTTAAAACTAATTTTCTCCTTAGAAAAAAAATTAACGCAAAGTCGATAATTCAGTTGGAAATTACAAACGCAATTTCACTAAAAAAAGAGACCAAATTCAGTAGTACTCCCATCACTAGTGATGAGCGGAACTCCCGGAACACCGGAAACGGAATTGAGAGTTTCTGAAAATCCGGAACAGGAACCGGAACCGGAATTCCAAATTTTACCGGAACATCCGAAACCCGGAACCTGAACCGCCCATCACTACCCATCACGCAAGCCGCTAAAACAAAAAAAAAGGATCGCCTATCATCTTTTTTATTGGAGAAATAATTGCAAGAACTACTTTATTGATTTTTTAGCAAACATAATACTTTAAGCGTTATGTATGAGACAGATTCACGTTAATTTTAAACTGATTGTGATTCTTTTTGGCGCAGTAAAATTTTTCTGTGATTGTGACTCTTTTTTTTATTTTAGGTTAAAATAGTAGGGTTGGATGGGAACCCGTTAAACATTTCGGCCGTTGGCGAAGTAGCAGTGCGTCCGGTGGGTGGTTCCGAGTTTTTAGGATACTGTAATGATCCAAAATCCAGTCAGCTAAGATACATCAATGGGTGGCTGCACACCAGGTGAAACAAAAAACTTTTATAATTACTGAAATTTTAGCGAACGCAGATAAGGAAATGAGGGTGCATGATTTCCAGATTCTTCAAGAAAACAATAAGTCATAATTACAAACCCTGGGAGTGGCCATGCCGATATAATTTTACCATGCCGCCACATCAAAGTTTTATAAATGTCATTAACTCTTTTCTTTTACTGTACACTAGAAAAATTTTGTCCCGTAACCAATTACTTTATTACAATTTTTGTGTCAGGTTTTATAAACAGTTCGATTGATAAATATCACGAAAGAAATAATTTGCATATCGGTTTGGTTGGAAAGTGCGTTCGTAACTGTCGAAGCACTTTAGTTTCAGTGGCGTGCCAAGGGGGGGCGGGGGGGGGGGGGCCGCCCCCCCCCCTTCCCCCGAAATCCGGCGAAGCAGGATTTTTTCGTAAGGTTTTTGCCCTTACGTTTTTTGAATTTTGGGAGAGAAATTTTTTTTTCTTAAATATTAATACAGAAACTTTCCTGATGCCTTCCAAAAGCATATTAATAGTCAAAAAACCAAATTTTCCCCGCTTCGCGGGTAGTTTAAATCGACAATTTATCTCAGTTTTTCAATTTTAAATCGATTTCGCCGCTTAATAGTTAAGGCATACATGTTAAATAAAACTACTATAAACACTATTAACCTTTTATTAACGTTTTAAACACATGTTTTAAATGAATAGGAATAAAAAAACCTTAAATTTTGTTTTAATTATCATCTGGAATTAAAATTTCTAGTGTATTTTAGCGCCTTAAATTAAAAATTTTTCCCCCCGGGGGGAATTCTGCCCCCCGGACCCCCTGACAAAGGGCTCTGCCCCTTGACCCCGCTGGGGGGCTCTCGCCCCCAGACCCCCCATTTCCGGGGCTGCGCCCCCCAGACCCCCCTCCGGGTTAGTATGTAGCACAACAGACCGCCCCCCCGAAATGAAATCCTGGGCACGCCACTGCTTAGTTTTTGTGTTGGAAAACCGCGCGAAAACTACACTGAACATGAATATTATGGAACTGAACATTATACGGAAGGAACGACCAATTGGCTGCGAGCCAACCAGGCTTAATTCAAATTACACCACTCTGTATTCAAATTATTTCTCACGTAAGATTCATCTATTGGTCAATTTAGGGATGCCGGTTCATTCGATGCGAGTGGTTATTTGACTATTCACGGGCAGATAGCGGATGTAATTAATCAGTCTGCGCATAAACCAGTTTACCCGTGGGTACTGGAACGGAAAATGGCTGTCCACCCAAAAGTGTTGGGTGTCCAGGTAAGGTGTCCATCTTGTTGGGCTGTTTATTATTTGTTAAATTTTTGTTGATTTCAAAATCACTTCTGGGTTGCTATAACTGTTATTTGGAAACCTAATTAAATTTTGTCTGAAATTGATTATATTTCTGTGGCATTTTAGTTTGTGCGTAATATATTTTCCTTGTAAGAAGGACTTACAACTAAAATAAAATACAATGATTGTTTTATAGGAGCTTGAAAATTTATTTTATCGATAAAAAACGTAAATTTCGTGATTGTGTGGACATTATTTAATTTACTGTTTTAAAATGTGCTTTAAAAGCTTTTAACGACGATTATAGGATAAAAATTAATATTACTACACAATGTCAAAAAACCTACATATTGTGACACTGTCTTTTCGTCTGGCAAGTGCCCTAATAACAATGAATTTTTGGTTTTCTATGAATAACGTCGTAATTCTAACATTAATCCTTCATACTCGCAAAGTGTAATAAGTGACATTTTGCGCGGTTTTAAAAATTTTTTAATACTTCAAAAATTTACAAATTGTCAGAATATGGGTTTGCTTTTTCTAATTGGTTTCCCCCTCCAACTTTTTTTAAGTATTTTACCGCAACACTTTTCCCACCTAGCTTACTATTAAAACAGGCAAGTGAATCCAGTACTCTTCTTTCTGAAAAAGGGCACATTATATTAATGATATTGTTGATTGTGTTTAGTACTCACAAATTAGACTCTTTGCAGATGATATAAAGTTGTTTTTAAAATCTTCATCTAAAGATTACCACATTCAAACTTTAAGACTTCAAAAAGATTTAGATAGAATTTACAGCTGGTCACAAGACTGGCAATTGCAATTATCAGATCATAAATGTAAAGTTTTTCATATTCGAAATCATAGCAAAGAGTTAATTTGTAAATATAAGCTTGGTAATAACGTGCTTGCAACTACAGAATTGGTGCGTGACCTAGGTGTTTATATCTCATGATATGAACCTCTCTAAACACTGTGAAATCACAGCAAAAAAAGAAATGAGAGTGACATCACTAATTTTTAGAACATTCAATTCAAACTCTAGAAATAATTTTCTCAGAGCATATAAGTCCTATGTTAGACCGATTCTGGAGTACGCCAGTGCAGTTTGGAACCCTTATTTACAAAAAGATATAAACATTTTGGAAAAAGAGCAACAAAATTTCACTAGACGGTTGTTTTATAAATGCAAGTTGTTACCTGTTGGTTATGAACAAAGACTGGATTACCTAGGTTTAAAAAGATTAAAGGACCGAAGAGACAAAATTGATTTATATGAGTGCTTTAAAATTATACATTGCTTAAGCAATTTGCAAGCCAATGATTTTTTCAAGTTTAACCAGCAGCCCACCCGTGGTCATCCCCTTAAATTGACCATCGAAGAAAGCAGAATCAATGCAAGGAAATTTTTTTTGCTAATAGATTGGTTACACCTTGGAACAACCTACTCCCATCTCAAGTAACTGTCGATTGTTTGGATGCATTCAAGAAAAGTTTTAAAACTGACTTAAATAAGAGCTCTTTTTGAGCCTTTAAAGTCATATCAGATAGCTATGTTCGTTGATATCTTGTTAAAATTGTATTTCATATTGGCGACAATTAAGTCGCAGAATTGATGTTGTTGATGAAAAAAAATAAAAATAAAAAAAAAGAGAAAAAGAGAAAAAAAACGAAAAGAAATAATGAAATGATGACAACAGTAGAATTAAACTATACATAGACTATGCTTAGTATAATATTAATTCTGTTATCTGAGCATTAAATAAATTTAATAAAAAAATAATCACACTCTGTGAGAATATTGGATTGCTACAATTGAATATATCGCCGATTTTTTTTTCGGCGGTTAAACTGAGTAGGGAAAAAGGAGACAAAGATTTTAGTGTACGCTTGCGTCTGCAAAAATTGCACATAGTATACAAATTATAAGATTCTGTGAGAATGTGGAATTACTGTATTAGACTATTACCGAATTTTATTTTAGGTGGTTGGACTGAGCGGAGGGAAAGGGGATAAAGATTCCGTCTGCGCTTGCGTCATCGTTAAAGAAAAAGCAGAAGATACTGTGGATAGAAAACAACTCAAACAAGATCTTGTACAGATGTGCAGAGAGGAAAAAGTGCGCGATAATTTTTTTTTTTAGCTTTCTCTAACTTTAAGGGACGGTATAAGAATTTAAATCAAATTCAAAATCGTGTAACGTATGGAAGTAAAACGCCGGGTAAACCGAATTTTTTACAGAAACAAGAATACATAACAAAGAATGTATCACTGTGTATTAAATTTCTTCCCTATCCGTGCATCGCTTTGACTGAAATTTAACCCCCGGGGGTCCAATTTAACCCCCGGGGGTCCAATTTAACCCCCCGGGGGTTAAATAAAAGACTAATTACAAATGTTTCACAGAATAATTTAGACTTTTAATCGAAAACTGGTTATTACACGACTTGAAGTTGTAAGACACAAGTACCACACATTTTTAATTATTTTCATGCTTTGTAAAGAAAATCATATTCATTGCAAGGAAGCTCTGTCATAAAATCTTGAGCTCAATTTAATTTACAGTATAAAGAAACAAAATAATAATGAATGTTACAAGAAAACTATTTTGTTACGTGACTTTCTTAAAGTCAACAGTTCACAGTTCTTGTTAGTTTTATTATGACCCTCTAATTTTATGCTCCCAAGCTTCAGCTAATTAGAGCGAAGAAGCTTCGGAGCTCCAGACATTTTAAACAGAAGAAGCTTCAGGGTACCGCTCCTTAAATGCGCGTTTTTAAAGCTTATTTAAGCTTGGACTACATTTAAAGTACTCTACTATTTGCATTTTAAGACTATTTTTATCGTTTAAATAAGTTTTGAAAAAGATTTAGTTTACAAAAAAAATTGACAAAATAATCTATGGCATCACTTTTTAATTATTTATAAAATTAGTTTAAAAATAGAGATTGAACTCCAGAAGAAGCGAAGCTGCGCTCCGTAGCTCCAAGGAATATTATAAATTCTTGTACAAAGTAAAAGGGCGCCTAGAATGTTCTATATAATTGAATCATTAATAAATTAATAGGCATTAAAACCAAAATAAATACTAAGATGTTTTTTTTTAATTTTTTAGATGGAAGAACCTGACCACGTCTTTTTTCTAAAAGATTTTCCAAGGGCTTCGTCAAGAAAAATTCAAAAATTTAAACTTCGTGAGCTTCTTCCATCTCTTTTGAAGGATGAATAGTATTGTTATTCACTTTACAATAAGCTTATAAGCTCAAAATTATTGTTTTTATTCTATATTTGTTATACTGTTATACAACCGATTAGGGCTGCGCATTTTAATTTTCCAATTAAGATTATTGTAAGTTTGTCCGCCATTGTTGCACTTTGTGGAAAAAAGTTTACTTTGCGATTTCCAGTTGATATTTTTATTTTGGGCGCTTATTTTTTCTTTTCTGTCTGTTTCTTGCCAAAGCAAGCGGACTCACTCATTAATGAGATTGAACAGAAAGTTTATAAAATTGACCTTTAAGTTATGAGGCAATTAACTAATTCAATTACTTCGGAGTAGTCAATATGCAGCCCTAGACATTTACTTAAATTGTTTTATACCCATAGGTGTTTTTTAGGGGGGGACAGAGGGGTTCACCCCCCCCCTCCCCTAGAGCCAAAAATTTAAACCCCCCTAGAGAAAATCCAGGGGCCCCCCTTCCCCCCCAAAGCTTAAGAGCGGTCCGGCCTGACCCCCCTGGCGAGGCTGACTCCCCTCCCCTCCCGACCAATTCGGAAGTATATTTTTTATTTACTGTCAAAAACACGGTTTTTTAGTTAAAAACAGTGTTTAAATACACTTTTTAGGCCTAAGTAGTCGGTTTTAGTGCATAAAATTCAATATTAGACCTAAAAACACTTAAATTATTGAGTTAAAAAAATTTTGTTAACAAAATTGGACTTCCCTGACCCCCCCAAATTTGAAATCTCGCACCCGGGGTCGACCCCCCTAAAAAGCCAGGGTGTTCCGGACCCCCCTCCTGGACCCCCCTAAAAATTTTGGCCTTCCATCCGGGGGTGGACCCCCCTAGCGGACCCGACCGAAAACACCTATGTTTATACCTTTGGCTTTAAGTAACGTTTAATTGTTTACTATTGTAATTTTTTTAGTTGTTTATTTTTTATTATTTAATATTATAACATTTTACATTCTGCGCTTTTGCGGCAATAAAATGGCATTGTATTTTGGTTTTACGTTACTTACGATGTTATTGGTTTTGTTTTATAGTCAAATGTTAGTCTATCTAAAAACATAATAACTGGCAGAATTTCGTTTTTTAAAAATTTGTTGTTTTTGTCGATTTTACAATGAATCTCGTTTGTTACAGCGTTTTATATTGGTATTTTATTTTTGCATTTAAAAATTATTAACGGTTCTCGCCAACCTGCTTTTATCCGGGAAACTCTTACAACGAAAATCCAATAGAGCATTTCGTCGTTACTACGGCAAAATGAGCCGCTGTCATTATAAAATACACGTGACTGTGACTCATTCTGTAGTTATTAGGGTACTGTTTTAAATTTAAAATGAGTCACAGACACATATTTTATACGAACTGTGGATCATTTTGCCGTAGTAACGACGATTTAATCGACGATACTACGGAACAATGGTGTACAATGCGTTTAAAATATAAGCGACTATGACTGATTTTAAATTTCAAACAGCGCTCCATGATTTAAAAAACGGGTCACAATCGCGTGTATTATATAATGGCAGTGACTCATTTTGCTGTAGTGATAATGTTATAAAATTTATAAACTCGCTGAGGTTAAACCGCCAAACCAGTTTTTAGAATTAGATGAATTAATTAATTCAGTTTTATAAACTAAAGTCATTCAGGCTTGATTTTTATTTAAAGTCTTGGCCGCTCTCCATCAATTAAAAATGCAGGAATTAAACGCGCAAGCGAAGAAAAATTAAAAAAAATTCAGTGATCGTCTAACGTGACCAATTATGATCGAGTTGTTTCACGTGTTTTCCTACACATGAATTTTTTTTGCGAAGGACTATTTTTAGAACCCACTATGGTTGAATTATATCTGGCTGACGCTGAAAATTAGAATGCAGGCATGAGGGAACCAATTACAACTGTGCGTTAATTTTTTTTTAAAAACAATCAAGAACGCAGAATTTTTTTCAATTTCACCTTTTTTATCAAATTATAAAAAAATTAACCAATTTTAGCCCTTAAAAAGTTTGCATTTAGGTTACAAATTAAATAATTTGATAAAGAAATTATTAAAATACAGTTTTTAATCTTTGTTATTAATTCCCTTTAGAGAAAAATTTTGAATGTTTTTGTTGTAAAATAGTCGATTCAATACTGCAAATCGCGGTCAGTTAGATTTTATTTGCCTATAGCAATTGTTTTTTTGTATCAAACACAACAGACTTCAAAAATTTTTTGCTTTTTTTTAAATTTGGCAGCATATGTGTTACTTTAAAATTGCCATGTATAAATCCAAAAGGTTTACATACTATTGTGTTATTTTTTTGTATTATTATGTGCTAATTGGGTGCTATCGTTTTCAATTATGCAATTTTTACAATTATCAATTATGTAAACGGGGAAAAATTAGGTTTAAATTATTTCTTGTTTTTTTGTTAGAAAATTAAATTATTGTTTAAAAATATTTTAATTATTTTGGTGCTACTTTTTAAGCTTTTAGTCATGTTTGCTTTTTTGTTTATTTACTCAAATAAAACGTTTTAAAATCAATCAACACACAAAAAACATACAAAAGAAATATTTTGCAGACAGGAAGCCTAGGTTGCCTAAACCGTGTCCGTAAGTTTAAAACTTCATTCCATCCTCACTTAATAATGAATGAATAATACTATTTTTGAAATTAAAAACTAATTATTGAAATTAATTCCGCGTAAGCCAACATAATCATCTTTAAAAAAAATAGTACACTAAATGGCACCCCTATCATAATGGCATATTCGCGATTTTGCGAATTCCCGGAGATTGTCCGCTATGTCACTCACAACTAGTGATCGACCGGCGCAGAATTATTGCTGATGCCGGGGCCGGGGTAGAGAAATTTTAATTTGCAGGGGTCGGGATAGAAAATTTTGCCGGGGCCGGGGCAGGCTAAAAATTTAGAAGAATTTGCAATTTTGGTCGTTTTTTTCAAAATTCTAATTTTTTACTGTAAATTATTTGTTTTAGGTAATTAATAGTCATATTTTAGAATTTAAGCACTTGTGTAAGTAGAAAAAAATATTTTTAATACACAAAGTTTTTCCAACCAGAACAAAAAAATATTTGAATATTTGATTCTTTTAAACATAAATTATTATTATAATTAGTATACACTACGGTTGTAAAAAATAATAATTTTTGATTATTTTCAGAAAAAGTAAAAAGTAATTTTAAAAATATTTAAATTAAGTAAAGTAAAAGTAACGGTCGAAATTTTATTTAAGTAAAGTAAAAGTAAGACCTATTTTTTAAGTAAAAGTTAAATTATAATAAAAGTAATTTTGCAATGGAGTAAAACGTCGAGTTTTGGAGCTCCAGAGCTCCGTTCCAAAATATTTTGTTATATCTTCATTTTAATAAGTTTTTTCGTCTAAGTAAATGGCGTTTAGCGTGTTCGCGGCTTAAGAAACTTTCTTCTGAGAATCTGAAACTCATTTTACAACAAGCCCATAGGAAATCTTTTAAAATTAATTTAAGTATTTGTATAGGAAAAATCCGAGTAAGAGTAAAAGTAAAAGTAAGTGAAATTTAATCTGTTGGTATTTATTTCGCTGCAAATCCGAAGAAAGGATTTCACGCCACTGCTGGTAAATGTTAAATCTTAGTCAACGATCGTCGAGAGCCACAGAGTGTCACACACTGCAGCACTGACGCAATATATCTTTTGCAGATTTGCAGCGGTTTTTGGACGAAAAAAATCCCAAAGGGTTAAAAATCGAGTAAAAGGAAGAGTAATAAAAAATTTGTTAGTTTAAGTAAAAGTAAACGTAACTTTTTACAACAGTAGTATACATTTTACGTAAGTATTAGAAATATATTCAAGTTTAAAGCATAATATTATACTTAATCTCACTACCCATTTTTATAACTTTTAAAGAATGCTCTACATACAGAACAGGAGTTAAAGCATTTTTATACGGGGAGTATGTTTTGATTAAAAAACCAAAACGTGCGAAAGGAACCAAAATCAAAATTGGATACTTATATAAAAAAATTATTTCAAATAGCGAAATTTCTTTATATTACAATAAATAAAATATCTTGATAATTGTAGAAATGTAACTCTAATTCTAAAAAATGCTAGTCTTCAAGAATATTATTTTGAAGAAACATTTTTTTAGAACTTCACTTACATGCCTCTATTCAAGATTTTTCGGTCTATAAACATACAGGAGGGGTTAAAACGCACCTTTTTATTTTAAATTGTTAGAACATTTTTAAAGGTTTATTACCACTTTTTAAATTAAAAAATACTTTTTTAAATTGTAAAAGGTAAAATACTTAAATTATTGCGAGTACAAGCGACTATGTTCCCTTTCTAGCTTGTTTCAAGTTGTTAGTTTTAGTCGCTTTAATTCGCTAACTTATTTTTTAGCCAAAAATCATAAAATCAATGGACACGCGAACTTTTGCAATGAAATTGTTTTTGTGATTTTGGCACTATTTTTTGTAATTTCTGGAGATTTATCAAAAACATATGGCCCTAGAAAATTTCCAATTATACATTAAGTTCTTGAATCAAATTCTGCAAGAAACAACGCAACATTTCTAACGCACGCGACCTTCTGTGCATATACCACTGATTTCTTACGCAGAGATATTTCTTGCTGTCAATACCCTTTTTTTCACGCAAAAGTGGAAGAAAAGTTCCCATATGCACTGAAAAACACTACTGTGTTAAAAATTGCGTTAAAAATTAATTTAAAAAAACCAACAATGCGCCTATGAAATAAAAGAAAATGGCGGGTTTTCAGTATTAAAGTCGCACAAATTCGAATTCAGCAAATTTTTTTGTTTAAAAATAAGGTTTTCACCATTTTTGGGTTATATGTGTTTACTTTTATTAAAAATATAATTATAAAAAACTTAAACTAAATTAGCAATTTTTTTTAAAATAAAAGCTCAAAGATAATTTTTTCTGGAATTTCTATTTATACCTAGCACTTTTACTGGTATTTATATAATTTCGGACCAGGTTTATACGAACTGGGTTAGTAACTTTTGGCAAGAAAACTTTGGACTGGGTGGTACACCTTTTCTGTGCCCCGTATTTAATATCGTTAATTTTCGACACGTATTAATTTATTTTTAAGCAAATTTTGTTCGAAAAACATTTTCCAACTTAAATACAAACAGCTCATACCAATACATTGGTAAAAAATTTAAGTTTGGTGTCTTTTGGGCTGTTTAAAAATATTAAACACGCTAAAAAAAGTGGACTGACTCCGCAAGGTTTTCCTACCAAAACAAAGCGGACCCAGTCTGAATAAGCCCTACCAAAAAATTATCAAATACCAGTGTAGTTTCGGCAATAAATTTAAAAATGCTAAAATAAAAACAAATCAACTTAATTTTTTTTATTGAAAAAAAAATGTATTAACATCACTAAATTTTGAAACAGTTTCAATAACACATAAAATTAAAAGTAAGAATATAATATAGCCAAGCAAATGTCCAATTGTTCGATTTACATTGAAAAACTCACACATCGAAGCGAATTTAATAGGAAATATTTCGGGTTATTGCTTAGATTTTGCACGCGGCGATTTTGTAAACGTATCAGAAAAACGAATTTGGTGTACAAAATATCGCTGTGCGAGAAAATTTTTGGTGTGTGCACAGTAAGACATTTGCGCCAAAAAGTAAGACGTGCAACATTTTTTTATAAATTTAGTTAAAAAATTTACTGTACACATAGCCGAAACTTCTCTTAGGGTTATATATTTTTGATATAAACAATGATATTATAATAACTCTAATATTTATTGTATACGTCTCATGAATGGACTTCTAATGTCAAACCCTAATCTTGTAAATAAAATCTACAAAATGGTTTTTAATGCTCAAAAAGTCTTCAAATTCTTAGAATAATGACTCTTGATTAAAATAAAACTATCTTGTAAAAATAATTTAATAAAATCTTAAAATATAAATAATAAATAATATCCTATATTGAAGCGATTAAATTACCTCTTTAAAATAAAATTTTATATATTTATCACTTTTTAAAATTGTAAAAAGTGCTTTGAAATTTGTATTCTTCCGGTTATTACTTTTGGGGGCCCGGTTGATTTGACAGCTAAATTGCCGGGGCCGGGGCCGGGGTAGAGAAAATTGCGTTTGCTGGGGCCGGGGCCGGGGTAGAAAAAAAGTGCCGG
>JASAMX010006751.1:0-41246 GCA_030248175.1 Microlaimidae sp. YZB2_3
GCAAAATTTGCGATAAACATATAGGCATAAGGCAGGTGAAAACCTGTTTTTCCAAACAAGGTATCCTAGTTCTTCCGGATTATTTTATATTTTTTTATGTGTTTTGCGTTATAATGTCATTTGTAATATATATGTAAGGATTTCGACAAAACCAGTGTTTGATTAATTTATGACATTTATTGTGTTTCTCTATCGTTCTAACAAAGATTTTAAAATAAAGCATTATTTACTGCAATACACTTGTTATCAAAAAATATATCTTATTGACATTGTAAAATTGATTGATTTGTAACACCCGGCATCGACAAAATATTAAGCTAGAACTTAAATTAAAAATGGGGAACTTAGAACCAAAAATCAGGAATTATTTAAACATCTTAGCCTCTTTCTAAGTCTAAACTTAATCATGAACTAACTTTCTTACTTTCGGCTTGAAATTCCCAATTCGGCGGCTCCAATACCCAAGAATTCATGACGGCTCCAAGTTACCCACTTATGGCTCTAATGATTTTACCCATAAGCTTTTACGCATAACAATAGTGCCGATATGACGTTAAAAAAAACTAAAATCTCTACAAAAATGATGTAAACTACAAAAACTTCGTGTGATCATATCTCGCTAACGGAGCGATCGATGTATACAAAAACTTTATTATTGTATGTCATACTTTGAATGGCATACACTCATAATGTTTTTATGTACATCACGCACGACGCACCGTTAACGAAATATGCTCACATGAAGTTTTGTAGTTCACATAATTTTTGTAAAAGCTTTTTTAATAATACGCATAAGCTTTTAAATTTCCAGTACGCATCATTTTTGCACTTCAAGATTTTTTATTTGTATGCGCTATAGCGAAAAATAAAATCGACTTTGTAAGCGTGCACCAATTTTAATAGCAAAAAGTAAAATCGAATTTATTGGTGTGCACCAATTTTAACAAAAATTATAAAGAAACCGTTTACCATTGGAAGAACTTGATGTTTTGCATGCTGTTTTTTCTTCACTCTGCTCACGAGCCTCTTTTTGCTTCTCGGCAATTTTGAGAAGCTGAATAATCTAAAACTAAGTTAAAACTAATATTATAAAAAAATTGCCTGTTACATTTATGTTGCTATTACAAATTCACACTAAGTTTATTTGTTTATATATTTGTATCTCAACTTTTTATTTTAACAAAAGCTAAAAATTTGAAAAAAAATTCCTAAAAACTAAAATTTAGCTTATAGGGCAAAATTTGAACTGATAATTATAATTATACTTTATTTTAAATAATCAAGTAATAAGTAGATAGTTTTATTAATAAAACGGCTGTAAATGTCATATTTATCCCAAACATTTAAACAAAATAAAATTTAATTCAGAGTTTTCAGCTGTTAAATAAATTTAAGCCCAATGTGAAACTCAAAAGGATTTTAAAATCATAAAAATACTATTTACCTCAGTGTCTGTGTTTGTAGTTGAATTTAATGTGCAAGTAGCACAAAAAGCTCCTTCCCATTGAGATCCCATTTTTGGAAAACACCTAAAAAATTAAAATAAAATTATACTGTAAAAGACGAAAAAACATTACGTTAGGAATTACAAGTATTTTTATGGGTGGCGCAGGAGCGCCACGGGGCGATTTAGCCCAGCGGCGCACGCCAACCATTATTAGAGAACGTGTGTAAATTTTGAAATTCCGAACCATTTTCTTCTATTATTATTATTATTATTCCAACGCTCAATCCTTAAAAGTGATATTCCTCATTCGCTTCTGGTCGATCAAAAATAAACATGGCAACATTGGAAAGAGAGAAAGAATTGCGCAACTGCAAATTGAATTCCGAATTATTGATCAAATTGAAACTGAATTTTTCTGATCAAATTGAAACTTTCTTGTGTTTCAATTATTGAATAAATTGAAACGCAAGAAAAAATTGCGATTTATTGATCAAAATAAAAAATTTAAAAAATAGACAAATAGAAACTCCCAACCGCACAATAACAGCCTTTTGGCAACAATAAGGATTGTACAGAGCAGACAACGAACATAAAAACCATAAAAACCGCACAAAAAAAGCAGAAGGCGGATTTTAATTGGTGGCGGAAACCGAACCAGTTCCAAGCGCCATCTACTTCAACCGCACGGAAAACGGCGAAAACAACAAAGTACTCTTTTTAAATCTTGCATTACTGATAACAAAATTTATTCAAAGTTTTATTTTCGAAAAATAATAAGCTTCGGTGGCGCGGGAACGCCACGCGGCGGTTTAACCCCACAACACCGTGCACACTATAATAAGAGAACATGGGGAAATTTTTTTGTAATTTATGTTTATCTTATTCTATTTATTATGATTATAATTCTAACGCTCATTATCTTAAAATCAATATTCTTTTATCGTTCACGCGGCGATTTAACCCTGCAGTACCGCACCAACTATAATCAGAGAATCTGGATAAAAATTGTAATTTATGTTCATCATCTTCTTCTTCTAATTTTTTTCTTCCACAAAAATAATTTCAATCATCGGTGGCGCGTTAGCGCCCACTGCGATTTAGCCCCACGGCACCAAGACAACTATAACTAGAGCACCTGGTAAATTTTGTAATTTATGCTTATCATATTTTTCTTATTATTATTATTAATATTTCAAGAATACAATTCCAATCATCGGTGATGCGGGGGTGCCACCCTGCAATTTAGGCCATAGCACAGTGCCAACTATACCTAGAGAACGTGGGTAAATTTTGTAATTCATGTTCATTCTCTTCTTATTATTACTAGCCTTGAAAAATGCTCTAAGAATAGAGCAGGAAAAAGGGGCGATTTTTCCCCGGGCGTATGTTTAGACAGAAAAGATGTAGACTAGTCTGAGATGGACATTATGTGGACTATAGGAAAATTGCATTTGGTTTGGCCAGCTGCTCACTAAATAAAAATTTCTACGATATGATAATGATTTGTTTATATATTGATCTAATCACACAGCACTGTTGCATTTTTTTTAGTTTGATGAAATGTCAATTGAAAAAATCATACTCACAGCAATCTTTGACAAGCGCGAAATCGCCACTTTTTCAATTAGAAGGTTATATTTGTATGTGTAAGAAACAACTATAAATTTAAAAAAATTATCGATTTCGCGCGTGTGAAAGATTGCTGTGAGTATGATTTTTTTAAGATAACATTTCATCAAACTAAAAAAAATGCAACAGTGCTATATAGATTAGATGAATATATAAACAAATCAGTTATAATTATCGTAGAAATTTTTATTTGTTGGGCAGCTGGCAAAACCAAAATGCAAATTTCCTATCAGTCCACATAATCTCCATCTCAAATTAGGCTACATCTTTTCTCTCTAAACATTTGCACCGGAGAAAAATCGCCCCTTTTTTTTCCTCTTTTCTTAGAGCATTTTTAAGAGGGTAATCTACCAGCTTTTTTTGAATTAAATTAAAAAATAGCCTAATAAACTATAGTTTTAGCTACGCAATAGACATATGTTTATAATCATTCCGTTGCCGAGATAAAATAAAAAATAATAATATAGAGAAGAAGAGTGAATTTAAATTACAAAATTAACCCACGTTGATTAATTATAGTTAGTGCGGTGCAGTTGCGCTCCAGACAAAGTTTACCTACGTTCTCTAAATATAGTTGGCGCGATGCCGTGCGCCAATGATTGCAATTATAATTTTTAAAGTAAAAATAATAATAATAATAATAAGATGATGAACAT
Source organism: Microlaimidae sp. YZB2_3 (assembly GCA_030248175.1). Taxonomy (NCBI): domain Eukaryota; kingdom Metazoa; phylum Nematoda; class Chromadorea; order Desmodorida; family Microlaimidae; species Microlaimidae sp. YZB2_3. Next base: position 3,733 of record JASAMX010006751.1, read on the forward strand.
GAATAACAAAATTTACTCACTTCTCTAAGTAGAAAGACCCCATAGTTGGCGCGGTGCCGTGGGTTAAATTGCAGTTGGCACCCCGCACCACCGATGATTACCGGCGCGGGGCGCTCCCGCGCCACCGCCGCGTATTATTATTTTTAATAAATAAAACTTTGAATTAATTTTGTCATCAGTAATGCAAGAATTAAAAAAGTACTCTGTTGTTTTTGCCGTTTTCCGCGCGGTTGAAGCAGATGGCGCTGGGAACTGGTGCCGTTTCTGCCACCAATTAAAACCGGTCTGCTATTTTTGTGCGGTTTTTATGAGGGGATGTTGGTTGTCTGCTCTGTACAATCCTTATTGTTGCCAAAAGGCTGTTATTGTGCGGTTGGGAGTTTTTATTTGTCTATTTTTCAATTTTTTTATTTTGATCAATAAATCAATAACAAGGACCTAAATGAAAAAAGTGCTTCCTAAGAAAGTTGCGTAATTCCTTCTTTTTTTCTATTTTATGAGCCCATGTTTATTTTTGATCAATCAGTAACGAATGAGGAATATCGTTTTTAAGAATGGAGCGTTGGAATAATAATAATAATAATAATAATAATAAGAAGAAGAAGAAGAAGAAGGTTCTGAATTTCAAAATTTACCCACGTTCTCTAATTATGGTTGGCGCGGCGCCACGGGGCTAAATCGCCCCGTGGCGCTCCCGCGCCACCCATGATTAATTCATTTTTTTTAAATATAACTCGTGCCGCGGACGCCCCCGCGGTTAGCCCCACAACACCGTGCCTGCCACTTGTAAGAGAACAATGGAAAAAATTGTTTTGTTCTCTTCTTCTTTTTTATGAGATTCTCGCTCATTTCTTATCTTTTTCTCCTGGCCGCGGCGACCCCGCCCCAACATAATCAGAGATTTGCATAAATTTTGTTTTTTTTGTTTTTCTTTTTTTTTTTTTTTTTTTTTTTTATTCAAAATAATTATTTGTTTTTAGGTGGCGCAGAGGCGCTTGTGTTTTAGCCCCAGGCAAGAGAATTTTAATGGAGGTTTTGGTATTTTTTGTATTTTTTGTTTTTCTTCTTTTTCTTCTTTTTTTTTTTTTAAAATATTTCTTTCTTTGTGGTGTGGGGTGCCACATGATTTAGCCAAGGCAGCGTTTTTTTTTAGAGAAGTGGGTATTTTTTGTTTTTTTTGTTCTTCTTCTTTTTCTTATTATTATTTTGTTTTAAAAATTATAATTGCAATCATTGGTGCGTTCCACTGCGCCAACTATATTTAGAGAGCGTAGGTAAACTTTGTCTAGAGCCCACAGCACCGCACTAATTATAATTAAACAACGGTAGGAAATTATGTAATTTAAATTCATCTTATTATTATTATTATTTTTTATTATAAATAAATTATCGGTGGCGCGGGAGCGCCACACGGAGTCTAAGCCCCACGGCACCGCGCAAACTATAATCAAGGAACGTAGGTAAATTTAGTATTATGTTCTTCTTCTTATTATTATTAATATTTTATTTTTCAAACGCTTATATCTTAAGCCCGGTATTCCTTCCTCGTTACTGATTGATCAAAAAACATGGGTTCTTGGGAAATCGTAGAAAATTGCGCAATAATTCTCAGAAACTACTTTTTATTGATAAATAATATGTGTTTTTTTATTCATAATATTAAAATTGAAAATATTCAAAAAATTTTATCTCAGCAACGAAATGATTAAACATATGTCATTGCGCAGCTGAAATTATAGTTGATTAGGTTATTTTTTAATTTAATACAAAAAGTGGTAGGCTAGCTTTGAAAAATGCTCTAAAATTAAAGCAGGAAAAAAGGGCGATTTTTCCGGGATTATGTTTAGACAGAAAAGATGTGGGCTAGTCTGAGTGAACATTATGTGAACTATTAGGAAATTTGCATTCGGTTTAGGCAACTGGTCACTGAATAAAAATTTCTACCATATGATAATAATTTGTTTATACATTGATCAAATCACACAGCACTGTGTCATTTTTTAGTCTGATGAAATTTCAATTAAAAAATCATACTCACAGCAATTTTCGACAAGCGCGAAATCGCAACTTTTTCAAATTTATAGTTGTTTCTTAATACAAATATAGCCTTCTAATTGGGAGAGTGAAGCCGTTTTTGTCAAAGCTGGCTGTAAGTATGATTTTTCAATTGGCGTTTTAGTCATTTAAAAAATGCAACCAGTGCTGTGTCAAATTAGATCAATGTATAAACAAAACATTATTATATGGTAAAAATTTTTTATTATTGAGTATATACAAACCAAATGCAAAACCCTATCAGTCCACATAATATTCCATATTAGTCAAAATCCTCCACATCTTTTCTGTCTAAACATACGCCGGGGGAAAAATCGCCTCTTTTTACTGCTCTATTCTTAGAGCATTTTTTGAGCTAGTTATTATTTTCACCTATGAGTTTTAAGAGTAACGGTCTTATCTTCTGGGGTTATTGCGCCAGAAATTTTTTAATATTGTTCTTCTTGTTACGATTGCTCAAAGAAGTTTCTTGTGTGCATTCTAAGAACTAGAGAATTTTTGGTTGCCCGGAGCGAACTGTCCAAGGAGCGAATCGTCCAGGGAGTGAATTGTCCAGGGATCGAATTGTCCAAAGATAGAATCGCCCCTTTTTTCCTGCTCTCGTCTTAAAATTTCTTCAAGGCTAGTCTTATAAAAGTGAAAAATGTTACAGTCAACCCGTGTTAGATTTCGCAATATTTCTAGCAGTTAATTTTAATTTCAATTTTTCTACAAGTCTGTTCATTAAATTTCAAATATAATCTCAAAATAAATAATTAAAAATAAGGAATTATAAAAGATACATATTTAATATAATATATTTAAATGTTACGTCATATCAAGATTTATGTAAATTTTTGCACAACTTTAAATTATTAACAGCACAAATAAATACATACATGTATAGTTTTACTGTTTTGCCACAATTGGCGTACTTAACTTAGTGGGAGACAGCCTCTAACGAGGTCTGTTTGAGCTATATAGCTGCTTTTTTGACTTTTGCAATTTTTCCTCTGGAAAAGGCAATCCGGAATCCTCCAATAATTAATAATATTTATTTATTTATTTATTTATTTATTTATTTATTTATTTATTTATTTATTTATTTATTTATTTATTTATTTATTTATTTATTTATTTATTTATTTATTTATTTATTTATTTATTTATATATTTATTTATTTGTTTATTTATTTATTTATTTATTTATTATATTATATATTTTTGATAATACCACTACTACTAATAATAATAGTTATAACAATAACAGTAACAATAATATTAACGTTGGTAGGACATTAAAATGCTCTGAAATGGAAAGCTTCTTGATTATATTCCAGTATTAAAGTTTTAGTACGCAAAAATACACATGTTTGCCGTAAAAATATTATTTTCCAACCATAAAATGACAATTTTTGACAATTATATTTGCAAATTTTAGTAACATGTCTAACCCCCGTAAATGCCTTTTCCCCGGTTACCCACAATGAAACCTTCGTACCACCGCGGTAAAACGTTTGTTTCACGGTGATAGTATTTTCGTCTAAACAGAGTGGTGCATAAATTTTATCGCGCTAACAGATCCCTAGGTGATACGTAATACTCTATGCGTGGATAAAATTTGCATAATTGCTACCGTACCGCACTATGTTTAGCTTTTTTTCAATTTGCTTGCTTATTGTGCACTAATCGCGCATAAAGTATTACGTACGACCTAGGTACGACCTAGGTAATACATAGAGTTTACCGCAATAAAGCTTAAATATTTTTTTTATAATGATCAGATAACAGAATTAATTTTATACTAAGCATAATCTATGCATAGTTTAATTCATACTGTTTTCATCATATCATTGTATTTTTTTTTTCTCTTTTTCTATTTTTTTCTTTTTTTTTTTCATCAACAACATCAAATCTGCAACTTAATTGCCGTCAATATGAATTACAATTGTAACTAATTATCACTGAACATAGCTATCTGATATGACTTTAAAGGCTCAAAAAGAGCGCTTATTTAAGTCAGTTTTAAAATTTTTCTTGAATGCATCCAAAGAATCGACAGTTACTTGAGATGGGAGTAGATTGTTCCAAGGTGTAACCACCCTATTTGCAAAAGAAAATTTCCTTGCATTAATTCGGCAGTCTTCCATTGTCAATTTAAATGGATGACCACGGGTGGGCTGCAAGTTAAACTTAAAAAAATCATTGGCTTGCAAATTGTTTAAGCAATGTATAATTTTATATTACAATGGTTAAACGAAGATACGACCGCCGTGAAACAAAAATTTTACCGCGGTGACACGAAGATTTCACCATTGTAACAAGCGAAGAGGTGATCACGGGAACAGGTTAAGTTAGCCCATACATATCTATATCATAGCTGTTGTACACAAGTTTAATTGGGGACACTTCGCTTCGGCTACTTTGCTCTCTGTTCTCGCGCTATTTAGTTTTTTCAATGGTAAAAAAAAGTGACTAAAACAATGCCCAAGCCTAATTTTCGAGTTATCTTCAGACGTGTATAAACTATTGATGTGCCCCAAAGCTCCAAGCTCTGGAGCTCCGGAGCAGAGCCTTACATTTAGGAGCTTCGGAGCAACTCCCGGAGCTCCACTCTACTTTTGTACCAATTTCATGAATAATTAAAGAATGATGCCGTATATTATTTTGTCATAATTTTTTTGCAAAAAAAATTTTTTAAACTTATTTAATACGCTAGAAGTCTTAAAAAACGAGATAGAGTAATTTTATATGGATTTCAAGCTTAAATAAGTTTAAAATCGCTCATTTAATAGGCAGAGCTCCAGAGCTTCTTCCGCTTCAAATGGCCAGAGCTCTGGAGTATGATATTGAAGGGTAGGACCATCACTACTATAAACATTTTGTGGATATTTGGATTTTAGTCGGTGCAAAAATTATGTGGACTAAAAAATTTAGGTGATCATATATTGCTGACGTTACGGTCGATTTATATAAAAGCTTTATTAGTAAATATCTTAAATTAGCTATACAATTATATATTGTTCAAATTAATTCTTCCTTCAATAAAATATTTCACTTAATTTTTTTTTTCTAGAACTCATGATTCTGTAAAAATATAATTAGTAAAGCTAAAGTCTTCCAGGCTGAAATTAAGGGCGTAACCGCTCTCCGCCAGGAAAAAATAAAGAATAAACGCGCGAACGAAGAAAATTAATAAAAAAAGTTTTCAATGGTTATGTAACCAATTGTTATTTATTTGCGTCACATGTTTCTCTGCGCGTTATATTTTCTGGAAGAAAGAGTGGTTGAACACCATGCTATTTTTAACCTAATGGAATTAATCTTTAATCTGGGCACATATTATGCTGTTTTGCTTACAGTGAAATTAGGAATTCCAAACCTAAACAATCGAACCTAAACTCCAATGCCACCAGGAAGTGACATCACTTAAACACAGAATGTTGTTGGATTAATGTAAGCAGTTCATTTCAAATCTATTTTCAAATACTTGAAATGGTTAAAATTAAATAAAAACATACTAACTTATATCTGAAAACGTCATTTATTGTGCAGAAAGACATTTAAAACCCATGAAAAATTACTTTTTGTCATAATATATGTTTTTTTATTTATGTTTTTATATTAATATTTTCATATAGAATTAATATTAGATGTATAAGATTTTGGCTCATCTTATATAAATTACAAAATGAATTGACTTAGTTTGCTAAGTTTACATTAAAACGAAACATTCAATGTCACTCTTGCTGTATTTTTAATCGACTTCAAGCCGCGCAATAAAATTAATTCAAAATGCAATGGGCATTTATTGCTTTTTTATTTTTTATTTGATAAATATTCTGTGCGGGGGCTGTCGCGACCGCTCTGTCGCTTCTACAGTGCCGTTGAGTTTAAGATGTAATGTTTAATGTTAAAGGTGCAGTATACTAATTCATGGTGTATTTCTTATTGCTGATTAATTAATAGTAATCAATGTATCAGGTCACACTGAAAAAAATAGTAGTACAGAAAAAATAATTCCTAACGGTTACAGAGTTATTAACAAAAATACCGCTTGGTTATTTCTAATGTTGTTTTTACCGATTTTCAAAATAAAACATTTCTACTAAGCGGATATTAATAAAACTTATTAGAAATCATGCAAGGGTACTAAAAACCTTGAGTTTGAAATTTGTTTCAATTTAAAAAACTTTTATAATCGCCAATTAAAAAAATTTAATTTGTTTATTAGAATTGGTGTATTAAATCGGTGTGTTTTTTGCTGTTATTCTGGTATTGTCAGTTAGCTATATTTATATTTAAGCAAACTATATATATAAAAAAAATTCACTTCTTTAAGTTATACATTTTATAATTATAAAACTTTTCTAAAACAAACCATAAATTAAACACCAAACATCAGTTTTGGAATATCATGTTTTTTAAATTGCATTATTCATTTAATACTTTTTAGAATTGAGCCAAATTTAAAATTTAAGCTTTTTGGCATTTTAGCATGAATTATACTAAGTTTTGTTAATATCCGTTCAATAGAATGGTTTTCTTTTAACAAATGGTGTATAAAAACAACATTGGAAATAACCTAGCGTTAACCGTTGGGAATTAATTTTTGGGGTAATACATGTTTTTTGGTGTGACCTGAAACATCCATTAGTATTAATTAAATAGCAATAAAAAATAACGCATGAAATAGTGTACTGCACCTTTAAGAACTCCGCAATTAAATCCGTTTTTTAATAACTACAAAAAATCGCTCTAAACACTTAAATTTTTCCACCGTGGTACCCATTTTTTTACAAACATACAAGCTATAATATTTTTTAAGAAATATTACCTTAAATATTAAAAGTCCGTTAAAAATCTTTGTTACATAAATTAATAATAAAATTTATATTTTTTCTTTTAAGAAAAAACAAGATTAAAATCTTCTGATTATTATTTAGCCGAAATCTTGCGTAACTATTAGAACATTTACCTGATAACAAGTTCTGAATTTACTTTCCAAGCCACCGCCGATTATACTTTGCTTAATGCCGCCAAATCGTTTCAGGACCGAATTTATTCCCCCGGTTTGAAGATCCCGCTTTGCGGACTCTTTGCATTCGCAGCCGGCTCGATGAATTTCCTCGTACTGACTTTTGCACGTAGACGAGTGATAAAATCTGCAAAAAACAATTTTTATATTAATATTTATATCAAATATTGCAATGAAATAAATAAAAAAATAACAAAAAACTAAATTACAATAAACAAACAAATAAACCCCAACGACAATAACACAACAAAAGAACAGAGCAACAACCAACATCCCATAAAAACGACAAAAATGACAAGGGCAGAAACGGCACCCAGCGCACGCACGGGGAAAACAGAAAAACGACAGAAACAAGAACAAAAAACAAAATAAAAAAAAAAAAGCGCGCGGGAGCGCCACGCGCAACAGGCGGCCAACGCAAAACCCGCACCCCGCGCCAACAACAGACAACGAGAAAACACAAAAAAAAACAAAAAATAACAAACACGCACCATCGCGCCAACATAAGAGAACGAGAAACGGAGCGCAGCACCGCACAACTATAAAAACAACGAATAAAAACACTAAATTATTCGCAACGAAAATAAACATAACGCAGAAAAAATACATAACTAAATAACAAAAAAAAACTACAAAAACAAAAAGAGAGAAAAAGCGACCCCGCAAGACAGAAAAATAGATAGAAAGACATAATATAGAAACACCAGTCATAAATAAAAATACGATAAAAATATACAATAAACCAGCACATAAAAAAAAAAAAAACCACAGCAAACAACGCGAAATGCCACAAAAATAAATCAAATAAAAAAACATCCAAAAAAACAAAAAACACAAAAAAAAAAAAAACAAACCAACAACCCAACCCACCAAACCCCCAATTAATAATATCAAGAATACATGAAAATTAATTAATAAAAAAAGAAGAATGAGAAATGAAGAACAAATTATACGGGCTATGTGTGGATCGAACCTAAATGCATACGTATGCATATTTTTATATGCATACTGTACGTATGCATATGATATGCATACGTATGCATTTTTTTATATGCATACGTATGCATAATTTTTTTTAGTTTTATGCATACGTATGCATTTTTCCGCAAAGTATATACATACGTATGCATTTTTTTAAAACTTTTATGCATACGTATGCATTTTTTTCCAACTTTTATGCATACGTATGCATATTTTGTAATTTATATGCATACGTATGCATTTTTCCGGAAAGTATATGCATACGTATGCATTTTTTTGCTATTTTTATGCATACGTATGCATAAAAGTTGGAAAAAATGCATACGTATGCATAAAAGTTTTAAAAAAATGCAGACGTATGCATATACTTTGCGGAAAATTGCATACGTATGCATAAAACTAAAAAAAATTATGCATAGGTATGCATATAAAAAAATGCATACGTATGCATTTAGGTTGGATCCATACATAGCCCGTATAATTTGTTCTTCATTTCTCATTCTTCTTTTTTTTATTAATTAATTTTCATGTATTCTTGATAATATCATGTATTTAACTTTTTTTCAAATGTTCCTATAATTTGACAATTATTTACATATATTAGTTGCAACAGTATTTATACTTTTAAATTTATGGGTTCAAAAAGTTTAACAAAAAGTCCAAAAAACGCGTTTAAAGTTCACTTTTATTAGCTTTTAATTCAATTCTCTCCTTGTTCATGAACCATCCCTAATGTTTGGCCAATCTTTAGCTAATCGCGAATAATGAATGCGGCTGCAAAGTATTAAAAAAACAAAAAAACTGCATGTTATTTTTTTATAAACTTCGTAATTTTGTTTGGTAATTGTAACTAATGTTTATCGACATAAATCAAGACACCTACCTACATAATAATAACGAAAATATATAATATAACGAAAAATGTGCAACTCCCATATGAAATATTAAGTCAGCATATGCTATTATTATGAGATAGTCCATTTATATGTTATCTCTATTACAATGGCATATTCGCCAGTTTAATTCACGCGAATTAAAACGGAGAGAAAGCCATTATAATGGCATAACTTAATTTCATGACAAGTGAAACTGGTCAGTCAGTTACTGTGAAACTGGGTTATTCAGCCATTTAAAACAAGCGTTTGGTTTTTTTCGTGAATTTACAACTTGATAAATTAAATATTTTTTTAAATAAACACAATTTTGTCTGATTGTAAATAATTTGCATATGCTACATGTTTATATCAAATTATAGACACCTTACACTGGAATTCGGTTTATACATGAAGTATGCAGTATACATAAGCGTCACAATAATGGATAATTACCGTATCTCCTACTTATCTTTCGTAGTATGCAGATTAACCGATCGAAATTGGCTCGCTTTCGATCGGTTGATCTGCATACTACGAAAGATAAGTAGGAGATAGGGTAATTATCCATTATGGTGACGCTTATGTATATTGCATACTTCATGTATAAACAGAATTCCAGTGCAAGGTGCCCATAAATGCCGCTATAATGGTTCTCCGTTGTAATTCGCATAAATTAAAATGGCGAATGCCATTATTATGAGCGTGCCATTTAAATGACTATCTCATTATAATAGCATACGCTAATTTATTTTAATCAAGTTTTATGTGGAAAGTTATTATTTTTGTTTAGAGAGTGCCATTATTATGAGCGTGCCTTTTAAATAACTATCTCATTATAATAGCATACGCTGACTTATTTTCTTTATTTAGGAGCTGCACATTTATCGTTAAATTATATATATTTTTATAATAATATTAAAAGATACCACAAACAAAAAATCAGTTGAACAAAATAAGTCACTAAAAATATTATTTATTTATTTTCACTCACTTTTAAAACGCGTTAGCTCCTAAATGAAGGATGCAAATAAATAATTTCCTTCTGTATGCAAATTTACAGTAATGGACTGTAATTCACAGGAATTTTTATAGCGTAACGGAAATATTTAACTCGTCTTTTTCGATAACTTACGCGGCATCAGCACAACCTTCTCGCACGTTGCAAATGCTGTTACTGTGCGTTTTTCGCTGCTTCGAAATGCAGGAAATCAGAAACTTGATTCCGGCCTCTTTGCGAACGTTCGCGCACGCGATTAAGCTGTGTCGAACCATCATACGGAAAGCCATAGCATCCACTCTAAAATCTTAAATTTTAGAATTTTTGTGTCATTTTTTAGCATTTTTATACCATCATTTAAAACCCTGTTTTTTTCAAGCATATATTACTGATCTTGGAAAAAAGTCTACAGTAGTAGTATTTGCTGAATAATGAAAGAAAAAGCCATAAACAGTCAAAACATGCTTAGTGGTTTTTAATTTCAGGGTTTATTTAAGCCAATTAAAATTAAAACTGACACACTTATTTGAAAAATACTGCATCTTCCTATCTATTTTTAATTTTTTTAATTTAACCCGTTCCCACGATGGCCTTTTTCCCGTTACAACCGTGAAACCTTCGTACTACAGAGGTGAAACCTTCGTCTCCGTGTATTTTCGTACGACAAATGTCGTACGTAAACCTTACCGCGGTAAACTCTACGCATGACCTAGGTTTACTTCCGTCATACACAATTCGTTGTGCGCGAATAATGCCCAGTGAGCGAGCGAATTGAAATGGTTAAAGCTGTACAGTAGCAATATGCAGATTTTTGCAACATAAAATATGCTACGTAATTTACTGTATCCGTAAGAAAAATCTGAATATTGCTACCGTACAGTTTTAACAATTTCAATTCGCTCGCTCACTGGGCACTACTCGTTCAGGAAATATGTATGACGGAAGTACGACATAGGTCATACGAAGGTTTTACGGTTGTAACCGAGGAAAAGGCAATCACGGGAACGGATTAAACAAATTGAGTGAGGGGTGAGAGAATTTTTATTTTTTAGCAAACCTTATATATCAAAATGGCGTACATTTCATTAATATCAAAGCCATCTAAACCCGGTATTTCAGGCATTTCAAATTCTTTTAAACCATCTCCTCCAAAATCTCGGACGCACTCTTGAATTTTTTCTTCTGCCAACGATTTGAAATGACGCAACATGCAGTCCTAAACAAATGTAAATAAAAAAGCGCTAACAGGAATTCCATGCTTTTGGCTGCTTGATGTATAACTCTTACCGCATCTTTCTGCCTTAAAAAGCGTCTGTTCTAAAAAAAAACTGAAAAGAAACTGAAAAACAATTTCTAGAAAATCCAAAAATTAAAATCACAAAAAGTGAACCAATCACGGTATCAAGGAAATATAAAAAAGCATAAAAATTTATGTTTGTTTTTGAATACATCATTTTTACTCTTTGAAAAATTAATAGAACAAAGTTTACGTAGTTTTTGAACTTTAAAAAATCTATGATCATGTTAATTTAGAACTTTTAAAATTTTTTAACATAAGCGCAAAAAAAGATCTTTTTACCAGAATTTAGTAAAAGGAGCTCCGGAAAACATCACTTAGTTTATTCAAAAATGGTGTAAGAAAAAAACAGTATAAAGACAAATAATATGTGACGCGACTCCGCTTTATGTATGTTCAGTTTAACATCAAAACATCGAACCACGGTAAGTTCGGTTACTCAATACAATTAATAACAACCATGAACTCCTGATACCTGGACCGGTTGCGGTGTTCCTTTAATAATGTCCACGGCGGTATACAGCCTATCGCGCCATTTCTCATCTTTAATAAACGTATTGATAGCCACTTCTACATTTCCGAATTGTGGTGCTTCGCATCTAACTCTAAAAACAAAAATTTACCGTCTTTTATTCCTGTTTATCAGTCGGTTTTTCTTTCCTATTGTGTAAATAAATTTTCAGCAAAAAACTACCTAGTTCAAGTTGGCATAAGAAACTGACCAATAAAATCGTGTCCAGATTTTTAGGAAATGCTCTGAAAAGTTTGTTTAAAAAGCACACACATTTTTTCAGACCTTTTTTTCAGGTTTTTTTTGCCGTTTCTACCACAAAAAATGACCATGTAGACAAACATTAATTTTTGCTGTAATTTATTTAATTATCTGAAATTATAATATTTTTAACTAATAATAAAAAAATTACCATCATAGCTTTAAAATACACACTCATATAATTTTTAGAGATATTCCGTAATATTCCTCAGTTATAATGTTTTAATTGTTATATTTTGTGACGAGTTGCAAATTATAGTACGTTGAACTTAGAAGAATATTTAAATCAAACCGGAATTGCAAAAACTCAGACAAATTTAGAAAAACTATAGATAGTATATTGGTGATGTTCGCATTAGCTAGTTAGCTTCGACCTATTTTTGCGCTAATTTGGGAATTCGATAAATTGTTTTGTTAAAAAGTTTTGTAATCGAACCGGAGCTCCAGAGCGGGTTATTTATTAGACGGTAGTGCGTGCTCTGTACAAAAATGATGCGCACTGGAAAAATTCTATTTCCTAATCTGAGCAATGTTAAAAATATCGCATAAATTGATTATTCCGTTTGTCGTCACGGAATATGCTTACTTGAAAAATTTTTCCGCTACGTATCATTTTCTTACACACTAAACTTACCACGCACGAAACAGTTTACTCTCACATATCTGTGAAAAAAAAATTTCTACAAAATTTATGATAGTGTTGCTAAAACTGGCGACACTAAAAACATTTTATCAATCGACCCTATCCTTAGTAAATGTCATCCGCATCCCAATAAAATAAATATTTCAAAACTTACTCCACAAAACTCAGGCGTGTCCCGAGACGCAGTGGAATTAGAAAGGGTTAATACAAACAAGAATATATAACACAAGATTTGTGTTATATATTCTTGATACGAATAACTATAATAAAAAATGATAAAATACAGCACCTTCGAAAGCATCTGGCCACTTCTCTCTGATGACGAACGGAACCTTCTTCCAAATATCCGTCTACTCGCTCTGTGACCTCTTTGCTCATACAAGCCAGAAAATATTCAAATGTATTTCGGCAGACATTGTTTCCCAACACTGCATAACAAATTCCAATCTAGTTATCAATGTTTACATGCTTTTTCTCTTGTTTTTGTAAACGAAAATATATGATAATTGCTAGCAGGATTTTAGATCCAATTTAATGCAAATTTGAAAAAAAAACAACACTTTATATTTAAAGGAGCACTTTCACAAATCAAACTCCTATGGCGCTCGAAATGAACTACTATTTTAATGTTTAGCCGATTGGACTTTAAGTTTGGAAATAATGTAGCGTTGGTGCCAAGAAACATACATTTCAATGTTGAAGTAGACATGTTTTGTATTAACAGAGCAGCACGTTCCAGGTGCCACTACGCGTTCTATGGCTCTCGGAGCGGACTGATCCGTTAATACAAAACATATCTAACTCAAAATTGATATGTATATTTTTTGGTAGCAACGCTACATTATTTCCAAATTTCAGCCCGATCGACCAGGATTAAAGAAGTACTTATTTTGGGTGCCATAAGAGTTTGATTTGTGACAGTGCTCCTTTGAAATTTATCTTAATATAAAAACTATGTTCCAGTAAAAATTAAAGGACTGAAAGCCGTAAGACTTGAAGCCGTAACCAAGAATCTTAATTTACTATCTATTTTTATGAAATCCTATTGGTTGATAGAAGTGATGGTAAATTGCTTCAATGTGATTGCTAACTATATGACCTATTTTTATTCATGTAACAAATAAACCACCTAGCTACCTCTGGTTTTCCTTTAGTTAAAAATTTTGAAGATGCACTACGTTTTAAATTTTGAAGACTCAATCCTAAATCTAAGTCATAACCAATTTTTTGGCCTCCAACCTCATATTTTCGCGGTTCCAAGTTCCTAAAATTTCCAGGTGGTTTTAAATTCCATCCATTTCTAAAGACCCTAGATCGGCGCCAAAAAGTCAAGACGAAATTTTCGCTTCATTTCAGCTTGTAGGTTTCCGTATATCACTTATTAATTGATATAGTAGTATTTATTACATGTTTAAATATTTTAAGAAAGTTAATTTTACCAGTATCACAATTGATAAACGACCATTCATTTTTTTCACAAAATCTAAGTTGGAATCAAAATTTTACGAAACAAATAAATAAGGTTTTTGTCGCGTATTATTTACACGCAAACATTCTTCGTCAAGTTTTTCGCGGATAGAAATATATAAGTTTAATAATTTTCTTTAAACACTATTTATCGGCAATTTGTATATACTCCCACGCAAAAAACGCATGGTTTCTTTTCTTGTAAGGTACATTATTTTATAAAAACAAATAGATTATTGTATTAATTTATAGCGGTTCTATCTTAAAAGATATTTTTCATATAGGTGTTATAAAATACTGCTTTAAACCCTGATTTTATATCTGAATATTTTCATTTTTTTGTTTAATTTTTAAACTTTTTTTTTAATTTTTAGTGAACATAGAGCAACATTTTTCTACGCAGTTAGTGGTTTAAACAGACCGATTTCCTTTCAAGAAACTCAAAATACACAAAGATGTCAATCCTAGTCCAGAGCCCCGAAACAAAAATTAATCAACACAACAACAAAAGTATAAATTTAGTTATGTGGACCTACAATTTTTTAATGCGGACATGAAAATTCCATTTAAAAAATATTCTTAAGACATTTTTCAATTAAAAAGTTACAAACAAACACTGTAAAAACGCTTTGCAGTTCATCTTTGGCACTTGAGAGCAGTCATAAAAATATTGTAGGGTATTTGACTTAATTTCGGACAGGCATTAATTTTGGCTACCAATTCAGAGTGTTAGAAGATTGGCCTATTTTTAAAACATAAAAGAACTAGCAAAAAAGCAACAGGATGAATATTGAATAAAGTGTTTTTGCTAAATTTTTTATTTGTATTATTCTGACATTATCAACGTTTTCGTACAAAAAGTGAACTTTTTGTCATTTCCTTAATTTTTGCTTTGTGTTTAAACTGTATCAAATTTGGAACGAAGCATTATTTAATCTTAAAAATTCTTCTATTGAAGGCTAAAAATTGTTAATTTTCATGTTTTGATATTTTTTTCAAAATCACTTTACAATACGTTTAACTAACTGCGCATTTTAAGATTCTGTTAATTTCAGCCACTTTAAAATTTAGGTGAAGGAACATGCGGTTTTTTACTGTTTTCAAATATCATCATACTATCCGTATTTGAAATCGCAAAAACTTTTTTACAATATCTAACGAATTTTTAAACAAAAAATTTTTTTGCTCGTTTGACTTTGTTGACGTTTTTTAAGCCAAAAATAAAAATTCAACAAAAAATACAGGTTATTAAAACTTGTTTTTTAAGGTTTTGACATAATTAATTAAAAGTCTTGCTGATAACTATTTAAAGTTTTCAAGCTTGAAAAATTAAGATATCTGTACCAAGAACAATACCTAAGGATAAATTGCAACCTTTAAAAAATTTAACTCTTCAGTTTGGCAATAGTAATAGCCAGTTTTTCTAGGTGGCCAAAGTGAATAGCTCACGCATTAATTTCAGCCACTATAAAAAAACTTTAAACCTCCACTGTTGTTTAAGTCTAACAGAAATTTTAAAATTTGCTCTGTAATAACAAAAATAGCTATCGTTTGATTTTTAGACCAAATTTTAAGTCGATTGCAAAAATCAGAAAAAACTTATCCAAAAAAATAAAAAAAAGGTGGCCGAAATTAAGTCAGTTACCCTAACAGAAATTTTAAAATTTTGCGCTGGAATAACAAAAATAGTTATCGTTTGATTTTTAGACCAAGTTTCGGGTTGATTGGAAAAACCAGAAAAAACTTATCAAAAAAATAAAAAAGGTGGCCGAAATTAAGTCAGTTACCCTACTCTTAAAGAAGATTTTACAAATCAGATTTTCATTTTTCGTATTTTAAAGGTAAAGTAAAATATAAATCGGGGTGAATTTGTTGTTTTTTTAATTAATACGAATCGATGTTTCGAGGCACACTCCACTACACCGAAAACAAATGTATCAAAACAAAAAAACCAATTCCCAATGGGTTATTAACAGGAATTTAAAACACATTTTGAGTTTGCAGTTCTGCCAGACAAATATAAATAAAACTTTTAAACTCAGTGTCAATCCACCAAAAAGCTTTAGTTTTAAATTTAATTTTTTTGCGAAGGAAATTAATACAGCCGTTTAAAAACATATTTTTTACTTAGTTTGATTGCTGGTAAGTCATTTTTGGTTGGTGTGATTACTGTAATATTTACAATTAGAAACCAAGAATTTTACTTTTAATAAAGGCGAACTACGCAGAAAAAATATTTTTCTTGCTTCTTTGAACTTAAAATCTTGCTTCTTATGAGAAATTAAAAGGTTTAAAAAACACATCACATAAAAAATCATAACAAATGAAAACCATAAACCATTATTTTTTGAAATAATGCGACGGATAAATATTTGGAGCCTGTTCATAATATAAACCAAATTTAAATTTTAGACTTTCTGCTACAGTATGTCAAAATCCGTTTAGCAAAACTCTTATGTTAAAAAAAACCTAAAAATCACCTGTTTTGCACCACGCAGCAGACTTATAATAACTCATTGATGAATTTATTTTTAAATTTGTAAAACAATTTTCAGTCATTTTGACTTAATATATATCCATCAGTATTAAATAAAAAAATTAATTTTGCAATAAAAGCGAATTATGTCAAATACGCAAGCGATCATTTTTTGAAGCGAAAATGAATATTGTACCGGAGATGAATTATGCTTGGAGCAAATTGTAATGGGAGCGAATTTTCGAAATCTAAATTACCGGAAGCAAATTTTAATAAGCGCATTTCTGGGAGCGAATTGCCCAGATTGCAAGTGTCCTGTGGGACTAAATTTTCCGGGAGAAAAATATTGAGAACGAACTATTCCAAATTGTCTTATACCACCATTGTGCATTAAAACCAATTAGCATATATAACACAAATGTCCTGGTTTAAAGGAAGCTTAAATTTACGTTGTATCTTTTTTTTGTTTATTTTTTACCGACTTGTTGTGCAGGAATTAAAGACCCCAGGCAAGCTGCGGATATAATTTTTATAACTCAGCCATTTTGCCATTGACAACCTTTTATTTTTTAATACCGTTTTTAGTAAGTATTCTAGCAAAAGACGAAACAAAGTTTCGAAAAAAAAGCCTTATATTAAATGGAATAGTATAAAGCTACATAAGTCTAAAAACTAAATGCCAGAAAAGACTGAAACAAGTCTCTTTAAAACCTGTAAATTAATAACAGATTTTGTGAAATTTTTTGAAAAACAAAACCGAATAAAAACAATACGTGTAAAAGCTTTAGTTTGCGTTTTTTAACTAATAATAAAACTTAATTCACATAAATTTCTCTCAAAGTGAATTAAATTTTACATGAGTTAACCAGCTGTAAATACCATAGTATTAGTTAAGTTACACGTCGTCAAAACGATACAAAAAAAGTATAACGCAAGCGTCACAGTAACCATGAAAAATTTCTGTCAAAATAAGTTATCGCATTGCGCATTAAATTTTGTAATTTATCATTATTTTCGTATAAAGCAAAACATACCGCCATATTAACAGCTTTTTAAAATCAAATATCAAGTTCTAAGTCCGAAAAACATTGAAAAATTCAGATTTAATATAAGGCGACTTTTAATTTAACAAATACATTGACAGCTAATTTGTTTTATGTAATAAATAGAAACATTAAAGAAAAAGTCGCCTTATATTAAATCTGAATTTTTCAATGTTTTTCGGACTTAGAACTTGATATTTGATTTTAAAAAGCTGTTAATATGGCGGTATGTTTTGCTTTATACGAAAATAATGATAAATTACAAAATTTAATGCGCAATGCGATAACTTATTTTGACAGAAATTTTTCATGGTTACTGTGACGCTTGCGTTATACTTTTTTTGTATCGTTTTGACGACGTGTAACTTAACTAATACTATGGTATTTACAGCTGGTTAACTCATGTAAAATTTAATTCACTTTGAGAGAAATTTATGTGAATTAAGTTTTATTATTAGTTAAAAAACGCAAACTAAAGCTTTTACACGTATTGTTTTTATTCGGTTTTGTTTTTCAAAAAATTTCACAAAATCTGTTATTAATTTACAGGTTTTAAAGAGACTTGTTTCAGTCTTTTCTGGCATTTAGTTTTTAGACTTATGTAGCTTTATACTATTCCATTTAATATAAGGCTTTTTTTTCGAAACTTTGTTTCGTCTTTTGCTAGAATTTCCGCCTTTTAATGCATTGAATTCAATGTCATTTATTAAAGATATAAAACATTAAAAAATTTACTCATTTTAAAAAAACGTCATGGTCTTCTCATGAAATGAATACAATTATTTTCATATCCAAAACTTCAATGTAATTTTAAGCAGTATACTATACAAAAATTAAGTCTGGGTAACTCCGTAAAATTGTATGGAACCTGAAAGAACCATATAAAATAGTGTGTTTTTTTTCTGTTTAAATTTTTTTAGTTAGACCTGATTTAATCACTTTTTTGGAAATTAGCTTTATTTGGAGTTTTGTTTTGTGCTTGATTTTTCTAGATTGATGGTTTATTTTTAAACAACAAAACCACACCATTGTAAATGGTTTTTCCAGGTTCCATGCAATTTTACGAGGTTACCCAGACTAGTCTTTTCTCGCATTAAATTTTTGAAGTGATTGTAGCTTCATAGTAATCCATATAAAAAAGAGTTTTTTCTGTTTCGATTTTGATAAATTTCCGTCTATTGAAACATTGTACCCCGCAGCGCTCACACGTCACCCAAGATTTATTTCATTTTATTTTTTTAAATATTTTTATTGTTGCCATATGGCTGCTAATTAGTGGTAAGAATATTTTTTCGCTCTTTCCGTTGAAAATTAATAATTTTTATAAAAAAGGTAAGGAATCATAATTTAAACCAAAAAAATAACCACAAGAGAATGTGTATTACTGAATGAAGTTACTTAATATGTAATTCAGTAAGGAAAAAAAGTGTCACACAAGTACCCCAGTACCTAATGCGTAACTTAGAAAAAAACTGGTCGTTTTTCACATGAACAGAGGTTTAACTACGGGCAATAGAGCATATTCGAGAATGAAATTCAGGTGCGGGGGCAATTTAGCATCTACGTGCAAAAAATCAGCTCCAAATATTCACCACAGGAAAAAATTTTTGGGGGACCCCAAAAAAAAAAAACAAAAAAAAGTTAAGCAAATTAAGCTTTTTAGTATGAAATTCAGGTATGTTTAGCAAAAGTTTTTAGGTTTTTAATATCAGAAAAATATGGGTAATATTTTAGTTATGTAAAATGTTTAGATTTTTAATTGGCTAAAAAACTATTAAAGGTTTTGTTGATTTCGATGACGCCATCAACAACGGTTAACCGCGCAGTGACTTAACCCATTTAATATAAGGGAAAGAGCGCTCCGCGCTCTTCCCTGATAATCAACACTCTTTAAGCTGTTCGTTGTATTTTATAGTTATGAACGAAATGGTGTGGATTTTTATTTTAATCTAAATGTTTCCGGCTGATTCCTCAGTTCCACTTCAAGGCTATTTTACATTTATGCATTTATTTATTTTTACAAAAGTATTTTGCTTTTGGCCATTTTTCTAACCTCTGTTAATCCTTTGAGATTCATTCCGCTGCAAATCCGCAGAAGGTGTTTCGCGTCAGTGTATTGTATTGTATTGTATTTTTTATTTCGTTTAAGCAGGGACATACATACCTTGTTAACTTCACGTCCCGTCGAAGACCAGCACCGCATTTAACAAAATGACGCGGAATACCTTCTACGGATTCGCAGCGCTTTTTGGTCCAAAAAATGTCAAAGGGCTAAAAAATAATTGAGAGTGAAAAAATTTATTTATTAAGCACATTCGGCTGAGGGTATTGTAACGCATATTGGTATGTGTCTAGACAACCTCCTTTGCGTATGTAAAACCCAAAGTACAATCGTAAATAAAAGGTGATTTTCTCTTTTTTTGGTTGTCCGGCTTATGGTGCAAGGGATAGCACGCCAGAGAAACTTTGAAAGTCGCAGATTCAATTCCTGTATCGGCCAAATTTAAACAATTGAAATAAATATTATTAAAGGTGGATAATAGGAATCATGACATAAAAGTCCAATTAAAACAATGCCAATAGAATGCAGAATTTCGTAAAATTCACGTTTTTTCACAACACATGCACATATTGTTTTATCTAACGCAGTAAAAATACGAATTTTTCAATAATTAAATAATTCATTTAAAACTACATAAATATTATTGTTAATTTTTAGCAAGGTTTGTTCAAAATATTTATTTGCTTGTTACTAAACATTTGATTAAATTTTGAAAAGTATTGAGTCAGTCAAGTGTAGGTTGACTATAATTTTGAAAATTATTTTCGTAAAAACAAACAAGCAACAAAAAATTAAAACTAGAAAAATTAAAACTCTGCTTCGAATAAATTTTGATTGAAGCTGAAAAATAAAATATTTTTTTTAGTAAAATATAGCCCAAAAAATAAAATTGTTTTGTTATTTATTTCGTTATTTATTTCGTTTTACTAATAATCCTCTAAAATTTTATTTATATTTTATTTAGATTTCTGATTTTAAAATATAAACAATATAAACCCTTTTTTCGCAGTTCGTTTCGCCTTTTAAACTTGGTAAAACTTCTCTTCGTAACTTCGCGTAAACGAGACGATGGCAGTGTAAAAACCCAAAGCGTAGAATTTTCATATTACGTCAAATAAGAATGCGGACTTAACAAATATCGATCCGTGACTGAAAGGGTGGCTTAGGTTAAGTAGTCTTCTTAGGCCGTAGAAAGATAGAGAGAGTGTGTGTTTGCGCGCGCTAGAAGCTTTGCTATTACAACGTATTTCACCAAGAAGTTCCTTTTCCTTCCCATGTTGAAAACAACCGGCATAATTTTATAATGGAAACGCAGTGTTTTATTTGTAAATGTTCGTGATTTTTTTTCAAAATTATAGTAAACTGGAAGATTTTAAATTAAGATTACCAGTTTACTATTATAAACTGAAAAATTTTAATTTAAAATCTTTTAGTTTATAAAAGTAAAATTTAAATGAATATTTCCTTCTCCGTACCAGCTTATTCCAACTATATTTTGTGTGTTTTTGAAATAGGTTTTTTGGAAAAAAATTTTTAGATAAACAAACCAAAAATCTCAAACAGATTTTTATTAGTTTGATTTTTTATAAAAAAGTTTTCTATTAGTTTTAAAAAATTATGACTAAATAATATAGGTTATTTTAATTTAACAAACAAACTTTTGCCATAAAATCTTAAAATATAATATTTTTTTCAAACTTTTTGTTTAATGTTTTCGGTATTTTCAATGCACATATGTATTATCCGAACAAAACAAATTTTTTCACTCACTTCGTGCGTTTGTGTTTTTTTTTATTTTAAACTCTTTTAAGAATGATAAAGTTTAATAAATTTTTTTAACTGGAATAATAGAAGAAATAATTTAATTGGAAAAATTATGAAAATCCTTTTTTGAATAGTGATAATTACGGAGCTCCAAACCACGAAGCTCCGAAGCAACCACCAGAGCTTCGGAGCTCCGTCATAATTTTGTACGAATTTGATGAATAAAAATTAAAGCTTAATAATACCATAGATTATTTTGTCAGCTATTTTTTTAAACTAGTTTCAATTTTGTAAAGGCCTTTGATTTCGTGACAAGAAACCTGATCCACTACTTGCACTATCCACGTCACTACACTTTAGATGTCTCTAAATGGCAGCGAAGGAGGAGATTTTTACAATAATTCGGATAATTTCGACGATTTTAAACGAAAGCCTAACTTTTCAGACGCCGAAAAGTTTTTCTTAGTACAGCAATATGAACAATACAAATCAGTTTTCAACAGCAAGTCTTCCGACCTTGAGAGCAATCGGTTAAAGAATCAGGTATCTTAGTTTCTATTTTTATAAGGTGGAAACATTTCATGAAAGTTGTTTTATATATTTTAACTGTCTGTTTGTTTATTTGTTTGTTTTCTCATGATTCGGATCACTCGGTACATTAGATGTACAGTGTCGCCGTTTATATTATCTTGTACCATAATGGAACTCTGTACCATTATTGGGCCAGTACAGCATAATATAACTATAAATCAACCTTCTAAAAAGGATTTAAGGGAAGAGTATTTTATAAATTAAAACCTAGCGTTATTATTATTATTTTTGGGAATTGGAATTTGTACATTGTTGAAATGTTTTCTTGAGAATCTTACCACAACTAAAAACTAAATCAATGATTACTGAAATACTAATAAAATTTACCACAAAGTAAAATACACTTGTTATGTTCAAAAAATTTGGTTAAGTAGTATTGTTTGAACAAGCATCATAACGTCTAGTTGGGTCTACCACACGAAGGTCCCACGCCACGACGTTCTCACGCCACAATGGTCTCCCGAAACGACGGTCCTGCCGCAGGACCGTCGTTTCGGCGCAGGACTCCTGCGCCGAAACGGCCCTACGACACCACGTTCTCCAGTGAATAATACCTTTTTAACAGCTGAAAATACTGTTTCGTTCTCAATAAGAAAATTAGCTATTTTTTTCATGCAAATGTCATCAAGATCAAATTTTAACGTAGAGCTTTTAAATGTCGTTTTTAATACAAACTTGTAATATCATTTTATAATGCTTTATTTTTTACGGACAAAACAAAATGCTAAACAAAATAAATTAAATTTTTATAGCAGTCTATAAAAACTCTACAAAACTGTACTTCCATAAATTAGATTTGAAAAAAAAAAACAAAATATAATATAAAAACAAAATATAAACCAAAAAGACATTAACTTATTTTTTAGGTTTGGACGTTGATTTCTGATGAGCTAAATCGTAAAAATCCTTTGGTACAACGCACACCTGCAGATATTAGAAAAAAATGGAGCAACCTACTAACAATCGCGAGAAGAGAAGTCAGGTATAGAATAGTCAATAAATCCGGTGGCATAGGTTAGGGCATACATGGGCAAGTTGGTCCGGAGTGGGGAGGTTAAACCCCGAATTAGGGAGGGGGTTAAAATCCGAAAAACGCATTTTACCCTATCGTTTTTTTTTTCTGGAGTGCATTTTACCCATATCGTTTTTTTTTTTTTGATTTTGAAGGAAAAATAGTTAACAAACGTTAATTTTAGGTCAAAAACTCCTTTGTATTGCATTTTTGAGCTTTTTATTGCTTAAAACATTCATTTTGACCTCAAAACTTATTTTGGAGGCAGTTAAAAATCATTCTAAAGACATTTTTTCTTCGTTTTTCCAAAGTTGGGGGATATAACTTTTCTTTCCCCCCTTCATTTCTTAGTGGGGGGAGGGTTAAACCTCCCATCTCGGATTTTGGGGGGTTTAACCCCTTAACTCCCCCCGTGCCCATGTATGGTTAGGTGAGCACCATCCGGACAACTAGGGGGGTGGTTACCTGGGGCAAGAATATATAACACAAGAGAATGTCCGACTGTACACTAAACTTTTGAACAAAATTTTGCGAAAAAAGTCGCACTTTTAAATTCGTGTGCAACTTTTCTCGCAAAAATCCGCCATTTTCTGCTAGTTTTCCCACTCTGCGATTTTTAACACAATGTTAGTTTTCTCGCAGTGGGGACTGCGACTTCTTTTGCACTCAATACTGCTTTATACGCACTGCGATTATTTTAGCACTGCGAATCTAACTGCATAACAAAAAAATACAGACGCTGGTTAACATTTTAAATAGGGTAAAACACATCAAAACTTTTTTGTTTAATTTTAAAACGTTGGAGAGTTACTTTATTTCATTAAAACCAAAAAGTTTTAACATCTACACATTAAAAAAACGACTTTTACCCATTTAAACAAAAAAATTTCGCTCCACTTTGTTTTTATTTTTTTGTTGTGCAGCCAGACTCGCAGTGCGAAAATAATCGCAGTGCAAATAAAGCAGTATAGAGTGCGAAAGAAGTCGCAGTCCCCACTGCAAGAAAACTAACACCGTGTTAAAACTCGCAGCGCGGGAAAACTAGCAGAAAATGGCGGATTTCTGCGAGAAAAGACGCACACGAATTCGAAAGCGCGAGTATCCTCGTAAAATTTCGGTCAAAAATTAAGTGTACAGTCTGACATTCTCTTGTGTTATATATTCTTGCCTGGGGTGAATTACATTCGGAATTCCATAAGGTCCGCAAGGTTAATCGCATCTTTAAAACCGCATTTTCAATTTTGTGGTATGGAGGTCCAACTCCACTAGATTCTAAGGGGGAGACGGTCGGCCTGGGGTGGGAATATTTAATATCTAAAAGGAGGTCAAGGAGGGAGGTCCACTGCAAAATATTTTTGAACCATCTATATAGTTCTCTTTATAGGATAATACTACATTTCATTGAATAAAATGCGTTATTCAAGTTAAAGAGCGTAAAAAACACGATTGTGCTAAAAACTACGTTTTTTAAGAAGATTTAAAATAAAAATAGTACTTATAATTTTTTTAGAAGGAAGGGGGTCAGATATTATTTTCTATGGGAAATCAAAATAAAAAAAAATTGGAAATATCAAAACTATAGGTTTTAAACCCACTCTACACCCCTTTTTCTGGTCTATGCTTATTATGCTATTATTTAAATAAAATTAGCCTGAAATTCAATAATAGACAACATAAATTTGAAGAAACAAAAAAACTGAATTAAATAGTGTTTTTACAAAAAAGTTAACTCCAAATTAAAATAAAAACCATTATCACAGCAATTTTAATAATCACGAAATCGTTTCTTTTTTTTTATTGAATGGTCTCAAAAATTTTTGATTCGTTTAAAATCGTTATTTTAACCAATAAATTGTGACATATGGGTCACATCCGTTTGTTCTGGTGTAACCTGCGTATTTGTTACAACCGTGCATTAGACAATAAAAAAACACGTTAACTTTTTTGAAAATAATTATTATTATTTTCTGATTACGGCTGTTTTTTTTTGTTTCATTAGTTTTTTTAGTTTTCAGTTACTATATTTTTTTAAAGTATTTTATGTATGGTATTTTTAGGGAGGCGTATGCAAAAGGGCTCCCTCATTCAGAGCTGCCATTTCTCTGGGTTAAAATTGTGGAGCTGGGAAATTGCTCGGCTTCTGAAGATGATGTCATTAAATTTCCGACTCTAGCGCAAAGTATCTGAAGCATAAACGGATAAAATATAACTTATTTGCTAATGCAAAATATAAAAACTTTAAAATATAAAAATTTTAAATTATGACTGATGATGCCGCCACGCCCTAAGTTGATAAACCCCGTAAAAACAACAAGCCATCCATTATTAGCAAAGGTGGGTAAATTTAAAAATTCAGTTTCATCTTTTTTTATTATTAATTTAGAGAAATGAGATTTGAGTTGAGCCGAAACAAAGGAAACCGAAATTGAGCCGCACAAAAGAAAAATTTAACCCCGGGATTACGTATATTCACACAGAAAAAATGTAGAATGAACCAGAAATTAATAGAAAAATCATGCTTGAAGCAATTCAAATCGTTTAAATAAAAAGATCGTGTTCCTGATTTATGTATTAAAACACCCTGAAATGGAAAAAAATACAATTATTCAATTGTTAAAGATTGTTGTGGGCATGATTTTTTTCATTATCACTCCATTTGACATTATTCAATATTTCATTATTTTTTAATAAACCCGTGCGATCAACGCAGATGGCGTCAGATTGTTTCGCAACGAGATAATAAATAATACGTTTGATATTAATTACTGCAATCGCTGGTTTCAAAAAATATAGAATTAAATCTATGGACCTACCTAGCATTACAAAAATTTGGGTCCGCGGTCCCGCCGCGAAATCAAAATTCGTTATGAAACCAATTATTTTTACCAAATTTTTTCCGAAACCAGATATTAAACAACTATAATGAAACTTTCAAGTAGATGTTTTATTTGCATATAGTATTTCCAGTTTCAAAAATAATACAAAAACATGCATTTAATTTGAGAGGAACTTTGTTTCGTGGTGGGACCGCCGACCCAACTTTCGTTATGCTAGTTAGGTCCATAGGTAACTCCGTCCGTAGTGATATCTGTCATCGCGTCGTCAGATCTGTCTCATATGTGACATTGTCAATTGTCGCTGAGGTGTAAACGTGGTGTTCCTTTCCACTCCAGCGTAAACTAAGCTTTAAAGTTATATTGTAAAAAAATGTAATGTCACGTTGTTAAGTTTTACGATTACCGCTTTATTTCGCCATCAGAATTTTTTTTGTATATTTTCGGAATTCTTTGGTGTCAATAATCTATTCTGGACACGCAAGTAAAAAGTTGCTCATAAAAATGTTTTTTACGTCTCTTTGTCAACGTATGATTTAAGTATTTATTAGCCAATAGCAGCAGGTGAACATTGGTTATGTAAGAATAAAATTTTTATAATAAGATGAAGAATTTGTGTTTTTTTCTGTTTTAGTTACATAGCGCGACCCCACACAGAGACTAATCACGCGAAAAAATCATAATAATATAAATAAACGAACCATGTTAAATCCGCTTATGCTTCAAAACAGCTTCGGCATCGGAAGAAATTTCTTCTCATTCGTTTAAAGAACTAGGGAACACTGTAATGGCTTATATTAATCAATTTACACCTTATTAATTTAAATTATCCTTTCCAAGAGTGCAAAAAATCTATATGATCAAACAACATAAAAAGATTTGTTTAACCTTTCAAACCATTTTAATATTAACGCTATTATTTTTGAATAACCATGGTATTTTTTAAGGGCGTTGTCACATATCAAATTCCTAACGCCCGGATCATTGTCAAAAATCCAATCCAATACTTTTTTAGATTAAACTGAAATTTATAACTGTTGTGGAATTGGTCTGGAAAAGCTGAAATATTAATTTTAAGGAAGATCGATTTTGTATTAAAATTAGGGCGTTATAAAAATTAGATTTGTGACAGTGCTCATTTAATAATAATAACACAGTAAAAATAAAAACAAAACTTATTATAATATAAATCATTGATGAAATATACGTCTTGGATTAGCAATTTTGGATAATTGAAAAATAGGAGGATCCAACTAGCCTCAAAATATGGCTGGCAAAACTTTAAAAACGTATCATTACATCAAACTATAGGCAAATTAATCCCAGCTGATCTTGATGAAACGCAGTATTGAATAGACTATTTTACGACAAAACAATTTAAAGTTTTACGCAAAAATAGTTTAATATAAAAACTTAAATACCTTATTTTAACTATTTTTTATCAAATAATTTAATTTTACACAAAAATTTCAATATTTTAACAGTTGAAGTTGACCAATTTTTGTATATGTTGTCCAAAGGTGCGATTTAAAAAATTCTTCGTTATAATTTGTTTCTTTTTATACCATCATACCAGCACAAATTTAATTGATCTTATTATGTTTCCATACAGTTTTACAAGGTCAGCCAGATATAATTTAGCCATAAGTCAAACAAATCTAAGTATTTATGTTTCCAACTTTCAATTGTCCACATTGTTGCAGTTAAAGAATCATTTTTACATGGAAACTCATAAGACTAAAACCAATGTCAGAGCCTAATATATTTGTGCAGTGCAGTTTTTTACGCACAACAATAGCCGCTTTTGATCATTTTTGCCTGTTATGCGATTTTGCGTTCATATACATAGTATTTTAAATCTTTTATTATGCTGCGCAGTTTCCAGGTTATAAACTAGCCTTGAAAAATGCTTTAAGAATAGAGCAGGAAAAAGGGCGATTTTTCCCCTGGCGTATGTTTAGACAGAAAAGATGTGGACTAGTCTGAGATGGACATTATGTGGACTATAGGAAATTTGCATTTGGTTTGGGCAGCTGCTCACTAAATAAAAATTTCTACCATATGATAATGATTTGTTTGTACATTGATCTAATCACACAGCACTGTTGCAATTTTTTTAGTTTGATGAAATGTCAATTGAAAAAATCATACTCACAGCAATCTTTGACAAACGCGAAATCGCCACTTTTTCAATTAGAAGGTTATATTTGTATGTGTAAGAAACAACTATAAATTTTAAAAAGTGACGATTTTGCGCTTGTAAAAGATTGCTCTTAGTATGATTTTTTTCAATTGACATTTCATCAAACTAAAAAAAATGCAACAGTGTTGTGTGATTAGATCAATGTTTATACACATTTGTTTATACAAATCATTATCGTATGGTAGAAATATTTATTTAGTTTGCAGCTGCCGAAACCAAATGCAAAATTCCTATAGTCCACATAATGTCCATCTCAGACTAGTCCACATCTTTTCTGTCTAAACATACGCCCGGAGAAAAATCGCCCTTTTTCCTGCTCTATTCTTAGAGTATTTTTCAAGGCTAGTCTATCACTTTTTTTTAATTAAATTAAAAAAATAGCCTAATAAACCATAGTTTTAGCTGCGCAATGACATATGTTTATAATCATTCCGTTGCCGAGATATACTGTTTTAAATAAAAAATAATAATAAGAAAAAGAAGAACTTAAATTACAAAATTTACCCACGTTGTTTAATTATAGTTAGTGCGGTGCAGTGACGCTCCAGACAAAGTTTTACGTTTTCTAAATATAGTTGGCGCGATGCCGTGCGCCAATGATTGCAATTATAATTTTTAAAGTAAAAATAATAATAAGAAGAAGATGATGAACATGAATTACAAAATTTACTCAAATTCTCTAAGTATCGTTGGCGCAGTGCCGTGGGTTAAACTGCAGTGTAGCACCCCCGCACCACCGTAGATTGGAACTATATTTTTTGAAATATAAATAATAATAAGAAGAAAAAGATGATAAACATGAATTACAAAATTTACCAGGTGCTCTAGTTATAGTTGTCGCGGCGCCGTGGGGCTAAATCGCAGTGGGCGCTCCCGCGCCACCGATGATTGCAATTATTTTTTGGAATAAAAAAATTAGAAGAAGAAGATGAACATAAATTACAAATTTTATCCAGATTCTCTGATTATAGTTGGTGTGGTACCGCAGGGTATGTGACCTCCTTTTATATTTTCGTTTTATTAAATCGCCACGTGAACGATTAAGAATATTGATTTTAAGATAATGAGCGTTAGAATTATAATCATGGGTGCCACGAGAGCGCCACGGGGCGATAATAAATAGAAGAAGATGAACATAAATTACTAAAAATTTTCCCAACGTTCTCTAATTATAGTGTGCTGTGGTGCTGCGGGTGCCGTGGGGCTAAACCGCCGCGTGGCGCTCCCGTGCCACTGACACATTATTATTTTTTTAAAAAACTTTGAATTAATTTTGTCATCAGTAATGTGAGAATTAAAAAAAGTACTCTGTTGTTTTCGCGGTTTTTCGCGCGGTTGAAGCAGATGGCGCTGGGAACTGGTTCGGTTTATGCCACCAATTAAAACCGGTCTTTTTGTGCGGTTTCTATGAGAGACTGTTCGTTGTCTACTCTGTACAATCCTTATTGTTGCCAAAAGGCTGTTATTGTGGTGTTGGGAGTTTTTATTTGTCTATTTTTTCAATTTATTATTTTCATCAATAAATCGATAACAAGGACCTAAATGAAAAAAGTGGCTCCTAAGAAAGTTGCGTAATTCTTAAGAGCCCATGTTTATTTTTGATCAATCAGTAACGAAGGAGGAATATCGATTTCAAGAATTGAGCGTTAGAATAATAATAAGAAGAAAAAGAAGGAGATGAACATGAATCTCAAAATTTACCCACGTTTTCTAATTATGGTTGGCGCGGCGCCACGGGGCTAAATCGCCCCGTGGCCACCCATGATATTCAATAATTTTTTAAAACCTAGAGATAATTAACAATGTTAAAACTCTGAATTTAATTATCACTTTAAAAAATTCATTATGCAACCAATAATTTACCACTAACTTGTGTAAAATATAAGTTTTATGTTAAAATATAAAAGTTATATGTTTTTAATTAAGTTAACTTACGCCATACTCTAGAAATTAGCCGATTTGTATTCTCAACAACAGCCTGAACAGTTCGAATCTATGAGTTCGCTGAGTGCCAACTCCAAAATTTCCACATTTCAACAGGTCTGTATTAAAACTGAAAGCAACGACGAAAGTCTTCGCGTCTCGCAACCCGGGTCGGAGTCCAATTTTGACACCGACCAGTCGACATCGATGGTTTTGCACTCCGAACCATCGATTGCTTTAAATAATCAACGGGGCAGTTTGACGGATATCGCTTCCACAAGTATCGCCACCCATAATTCAACACCTGAACCGTTGATTTTAAGCTCATCCAGTTTGGGATTAAGCGCGACCAACCAGACCGACCGACCGATCCGACCCCGGTCGGTGGAATTAAACCATAGACCACTGCTTAATGGACTGTCGCCGGCGGCGAGCGCGGGAGATTTCGTACACACCAAACCGCCATTTTCTCAGAACCCCAGGGGTAATTTGCTGAAACCGGCGTCCTATGAAATCCCGCAGGAGTTTTCCAGAAAAAGAAAGCTGGAGCAGGCTGAAACTATCGTTTGGGAGCGGTGGAACCTGGAAAAAGCTCAAAAAGTCCTGGAAATTCGCCAAACTCGGGAAAGATTTGAGCTGGAGCAGAAAAAACTTCAAGTGGAAATCGAGATTTTGGAGTTGCAAAAAGCTAAATTACAGCGAGAACTGGAAAAAAACTAACGTAATTGAACGTATGAACTCTGAATAATTGTTACAATTGCTGATTTTTGTTATTTCACAGTATAGTTTCAAATTTTTAATATAAAAATCAGGAAAAAAATAGATAGCTTTTATAGTATTAGTTTCAAAAACAACAAAAAACATTTATTTCTGTCATCAAAAATTTCAAGCTTGACATTTAAAATAAAGATCACCTATATCTTGTGAAGTAAAAAAATGAAAATACATTGTGGCTACATATCTTTGCACATTATTTTCATCAAAATAATTAAAATGTCTTATTGATAAAGTAAAAATTGTTCTTTTTAGAGCCAAGCAGGATAGCAAAAATATATAATACCATAAATTACAATAAAGTTGTATATTTTTAGTAGCAAACATATTTTTAATAGTTGTCCTGATGACATAAAAAGACTAATAATATTGCGAGTTTTCCGCTGGTTTCAAAAGTCATAAAAAAATTTTCGTTACTGCTGTTAGGTTTTTGTTGCGTGTCAGCAAATTTTGTTTAATCTTTGTTATAACATTTTGCTTTATCACGACTGAGACGCGGAGTGCGAATGGCGTCACGTGTCTTACGGTCAAAAAAGCAGGTGCCTGCGCAGCAGTTTAATAGACTAGTTCGGAATAAGCGTCTTTTACTGTACGAGAGGGGGTACAAAAAGAAAAAATAAAATTTGAAAAAATCTTAGCTTTCTTAGTTTCTTAAGTTTAAACCTATACTTCATAAAAATTGCCACACGATGATATGTTTCACTATGTTGAAGTGCTGTAATATATCAGTTTGTGCTAAATAAATTTTGTTTTAATTAAACGTCACAATAGTTTAAAATCACCACTAAAATAGTATTATCCTGAACAGTGATTTTGAATTAGTAAAAATAAAGATGAAATTTGTTCTTTAAACTAATTTTAAACCTACATAGTTTTTTTTAATGTTTTGCTTGTAGAACTATTCAAAACTTAAAAATTAATTTTAAAAAGTCCATTCCAAACTTTTAAATTAAGAATTTTCTGTAATTAAAACATTAAAAAACTGGCAAACAAGGGCGCCAGCAGCGCCGTACCTACGAAGCGGCAAAAAATTAAAAATCCCCAAAAACAGCTTTTGCTTTTGTAATTTTTAAAAAGTATTTAAGAAATTTTGAAAAGAAGGGGTCGAGATTTTAAACCAATAAATATTTGAAATATTTTAAACCGTAAAATGTACTAGTCGCTCGCTGTTTCTCAATTTTCCCTCTACATGATTGGCGCTAGTAGTTATGTACCCTCTTCCTAACACTAAAAAACCCTTATTCCGAACTAGTCTATATTTAGCCACACTCTCCTGTTCCTATTTCCGCGTTTCAAACGATAATTTTCCACTTTTCAGACGTGGAAAAAGCTCGTTGTAAAGGGTTATTCAATAAATCGATATCGATTTTATGAATCAAAATTAATAATAAAAAAAACTAAGAAACTGATGTATTTATCCGGAATATCCTAAAAATTCTAGGTTGCCATTGATAGAACCCTATCCATTAAAAATAATAAAACTAGTCTTAATAATACAAATAAAATAACTTGGAACTTTTAAGCTTAAAATCGCGCATTTAAGGGTGCGGGCTTCCGAAGGTCCCTTCGTTTTAAATGATCGGAGTTCCAGAGCATTATATTGGAGGGTTGGCGCATCCTTAGTCTTCCCCAAACAGAACCGCCCCCAAGCCTTTCGTTAATAAAAAAAGCGTCGTTATAGCTTATCAGTTTTAAACGATGAACTCATTTGATTTGCAGTGCAATTAATGTCCCGGGCTAGTCCGTCTTAATATGGATAAGAACCGCGAAATATTCCGTTTGTCAGACGTCTCGGCGCTTTTTTTCTCTTTCTTTTATTTAGTTTTTTTTTAGCGGCACTCGCATTCCATCTCCATGTCGTCCTAACTCTGACATCAAAGAGTCACAATCAGTTTAATTTTAATGTGACTTTGACTCATAAGACTTATGGTATCTGTGTTAAAAGATAAAAAAGTCACAGTTACGAGCATTTTATAACGCTTCTGACTCATTGTGTGATAGTAGGGACGATGTCGTCTCTTTAGGTTTCTAACCGGGGGTATTATCCCGAGAGCTCCGCGGGTATCAACCGCGTATTTATAATAAAAGCCATCCTCGGGTAGGGCCACTTCGAATGCATTACTTGTAGATTTTGAATTATTACAAATATTAATTGCAGAAATTATTTTTAAAATCGGCTATTATTGGGAAATTATGCTCAAACCAGGGTCTGTGCCAGCATTTTCGAAAGGAGGGGCCATTTAAGGGTAATTTATATTTTCAGGTGCACAGGAATATTCAGGCGCGTCAGGAACGAGCTTAAGCCTACGCGTTCCTAAGCCTAAGCGAAGCCTAAAAACAACATAAACTTTAACTGCGTAGCTATATTTGATAAAGTTTAGGTTGTTTTTAGGCTTCGTAGGCCAAGAATTTTAGGCTTAGGAACACGTAGGATTAATGTCGTTTCTGACGTGCCTGACGCGTCTGATGTTCCTGTTGCGCCTAAAAATATAAATTTAATTACCCCGTATTTTGGAAAAATGTCCAAGGTTATACAAATGCGAGATTCCGCAGTTTGCGCCACAAAGCGCCGCTGGGCGGACGCGAAGCGTCCGCCGTGATTTGTGAGAGATGTCCTCTTAGCCGCGGGAGGCTAAATTTTTTGATTTAGAACTAAAAATGAACAAAATTGGGGTTTAAAAAAACCTATTTGCATTGAATTCGAAGCAGGCAGGCAGGAAAAATCTACTTTGGGCAAAAAAGGTAGGAAAAATCTGGGGTCATGGTGGAATTTACCTTCCCTTTTACCTCCCCACCCCTGCACCAACCTTCCTTTTCCTGGATTTTTACCATGGCCAACCCAGAAATGGGGAGGCATGGCATTCTTCCCCCATCCAGCCTGGCAGAGTGCCTGGTTTAAACTATTATTGTGATAATCTCACCCCAAAAGGTATCATTCTCCGTTTACAGTAGTTGGGCGCGAACAAAGCAATAAATTAGCCGGGCCAAACAAATATCAAATATCCTATATTTGCCAGTTTATTCAGGACGATTAACCAAAGAATGGAGTTAACGCGAACTTTACTAAAATTCTGCATGACCTGCACAGGATTTTATTAAAATTCTGTAAGGCCTGCATAGGATTTCGCCGTTTGGATTTTAGTGTCGAATAGTACGGGATTTTAAATTTTAGAGTTAAATTTTAGAGTTAAATTTTAGAGTTAAATTTTGGAGTTAAATATATTAAATTTTACTGCACGCAAATGACTGCAATCTAATTTTACATGTCATAAAATCCTTAAGCCATTTTCAATATTTGTTATCCTGGTTTTTAACCTCCAAATATTTTTACGTAATTTATAATATTGACTTTTTTACAATATTATTTCCTTTAACGTTTTCTCTTTTTTTTGAGAAAATTTTAGTTTACCGGACAAAAATTTACAAACGTTTCCCGCATTATTAGAGACGAGTCGTACGTAAGCCCAAAAATATATAACCTATAATAAAAAAATATATATGATTTCGCACAAATTGCCCGAACTACCATACGCCCTCCTAATTATAGCACGCTCTAGTTAGGGTAGTAACTGTTTCTGAGGAAATATATATAAATTTTTTTTTTCTTTTGTTATTATGATATGAATTGTTGATTATATATTTTTTGGCAAAGCGGGGTAAACCCGTTTTCTTTTTTTACAAGTAAACGCGCTGTCAAGATAGAGGATTTACCCAAAACAACCCTAGTTGCCCAAAATCCCCCCAAAAAGCGATGTGGCAAATGCTGCCGATTTTTCTTGTGAAACATTATTTTTTTTTTCCTTTTTTAATAATTTAGCGCGAAAAAAATCCCAGAGATCAAAGAATTCATAAATGTTCTTTCTCAGAATTCGCTTTCAACCGAATTCTGATTTCTGCGAAATTCTGATTTACTTGAAGCTGAATTAAAGTGTGCACAAAAATTTCTGATTATTGAGCGTATAAGAGCACAGCTCATACTCTTGTCTATCTGCTGAAATGGTTAAAAAATTGTTTAGCCATGACGTCATAACTACTATAAATATAGTAAAAAAGCCTGTTCCCAAAAAACCAAAACTTTTTTATTAGAGGTAAGAAACGCTGTTCTGTCTGCCGTTAGTATAAACACCTTTCGGAGTACTTCCTGGAAATTTGAGCAAATTGGTTCGCTAAACTTATTAGTGGCGTGTTGGATGTTTTTGTAATTTTTGATAAAAAATTTGTTCAAAAGTCTCGATTACTTTTTAGACGTTCTGTACTTTCTACGATTTAAATAAACATAAAACAAATTATATTTTTAGCTTGTTTTGTCGGGTTTTTTATGTTTAAAAAAAAGGCTATTAATTTAACCCTCCCCCCGCCCCGAGGAGGTAAATTTAACCCCGGGGTGTGGAATTTGCCCTCCGGGTGGAGAAGGGCCAAAACCTACCCCAAAACGGTAAAAAAAATCAGCGACTAAGCTAAACACAAGCAAAACCTACAAGTTAAGTCTAAACAAAACCTAAGCTAAGCTTAAGCTAAGCCTTAGGAAAACTTAAGTCTGAGCAAAACTCACAAGTCTTTCAAATTTATTCAGACTTTTGTCTACCAAGTGTTTCATATAAAAATTTGGTGTCATCATTCTAAAAAAAATTGCCAAGAAAAGCAAAAAATGTTTTTTTCTCTAAATCAAAAAACTTATACTTTTATTAAAAACACCCTTTATGAGGTATAATAAACGAACTAACCACAGGCTGAGCCCAGAAAAAATTGATATCAAAAAAAATCTTTCCTTTTACCACAATAAAATTTCAAAACTATAGGAAACCTATTGCAAATCAACCCTAGGGACCTCGATGATTTGCAGTATTGAATCGCTATATAACCATAAAATCATTAAAAATTTTCAGTAAAAATGGTTTAGATTAAATACCATATTTTTAACAATTACTTATCAAATTACTCAATTTTGAAAAAAATGCCAATTTTTTAGAGGGCTAAATACGACTAATTTAAGGCGGGAATTAAACTTCGTTTATTAATTTGTTTTTATAAGTCTAATTCGTTTTTATTAAACTTCATAATTGCACAATTTTAATTGGTTCGCTCATGTCTTCCATACAAACTTATGAGGTTTGCCAGATATACTTAAAACATATTAAACTTATTTAACGTGCTTTTAAAATAATATTAGTACTTCTTGATGTATATAGTGAATATTTAATATTTTAACAATATTTTTTTAATTTTTTTTTTGAAATTTTCACCTTCATCAAAAAACAATTATTTTTTAGGGTATTTACCCAAAAAATTAATTTAAGTTTCAAAATATTCAACAAATACTAGATTAACATTGAACGTTCTTTCAAACTCAGGCAAGAAAAAGCAAGAAAAAAATATATTACTTTCCATAAGGATTTTGAGAAAAATGCAAAATCTTCTAATATTTTATGTTTTTGTTTTATATTTGTTATATAACAATTTCTTAAATTTAGTATATATTTGAAATACGTTTTAAAAAATTTTGTTTAGACGGAAAAGAGGTGGACTTGTCTGAGGTGTAGATATTTGGACTATAGGAAATTAGCATCTGGTTTGTGCAGTTGCTCACTGAATAAAAAATTCACACCCTATGGTAATGATTGTTTTTACGGTAAACTAATTGCACAACAAACCTGTACTTTTCCTATAGTCTGATGCAATAACAATGAAAAAAAATTATACTCGCCACAATCTTTGGCAAGCGCGAAATAGCCACTTTCTAAATTTGAAAGTTATATTTTTATGTATAAGCAATAACTATAAATTTCCAAAAATGGCGATTTCGCGCTTTTCAAAGATTGCTATAGTATAATTTTTTCATTGTTATTGCATGAGAACATAGGAAAATTACAAATTTTTTGTATATTTAGCTCACAGTATGCACAAATAATTTTCATAATCGTACAAATTTTTTATTCAGTTAGCAACTGCAAAAACCAGATACTTATTTCCTCTAATCCAAATATGTGCACCTCATACTTCATATTAGTATACTTTATTCTTTATTTTGGAGACTAAATATGAAGAGTGGGTACCCTATATTGGGGCAAAACTTTATTTTGTAAGTATAAATATTACTCTCTTATTTTAAATGAGCTTTATTAATTAATGCATAGCGGGGAGTCCAAGTGCTGGTCAGGTCAAAATTTTAAATCGCGAAATCTTATTTTTTTAGATTTTGATTAAAAATATTTTTCCCACATATAAAAAATCTCGAGAAACGAAAGAACCTTTTGAAATTATTTTTTTAAAGATTCTTATTGTATTTATAGGTGTAAAGGTACGGTACAGAATCAAACTTTTTGGCTTAAGTTTTGGTGATTTTTTTGTGAAAACCTTATCCCTGCCACCAATAACCCACAAAATTTGTTTTTAGAATATCTTTACCTTTAGTGGTTCAAGAGATATGACTGTTCAAAAATGCTTTTTTGGTAATTTTATACTTGAAACATTGCTCAATAGATAAAAAATTAAGTGTAAAATACTTTACTCAGAGAAATCGGCATAGTTGTACTTTCTTCTGATACCTTATTTTAAGATTGATTCATTATTTGTTAGGAATCTATTTTTGTTTTTTCTTCAGATGAAGATACAAATCATAAATTTTTAGTCTAGTTATTTTTGCAAAAAAATGTCTGTTTTGATATTTCGTATCCCAAAATAAATAATTTATTTCTTCACCGTTCTCTTCAAATTTACCGTTTTTTGCT
>JASAMX010006752.1:0-22162 GCA_030248175.1 Microlaimidae sp. YZB2_3
AATAGTGAATAATTTTTCGTACGAAATAATCTGCATACTGTTTGGTTGAAAAGTGCGTTCGTAATTTCTGCCGATACAACTGAATTTTTATCGTTGCAAAACCGCGCAAAAAATAACGACAGAACTTAACTATTGCTTATATATATCCCATTGTTAAACAATAATAAAATACAATACCATACAATACAATTACTGAACTGAATATCATACTGTACCAACCAATCAGCTGCGCGCCAACGATGCTCACGCCAATCGATTTCTTGACGCGGGATTCATCCCATTGTTTAGAGGGCCTCTACCATTTTTATGTTTTTTTTTTGTATTTTAACAGTTTCTGTTTGGCTTTTAACATCATAAACAGTATAAAGAGTACAAAATAAGTAAAAACAGCGGGTTTAAAATAAAAATTAGCATCTTGTATATTGCAAATAAAGTTTTTGGTTTTACTTGGGAAAATACTCAACCAGGAAAAAATCGGGAAACCGTTCTACAAACTAATTCGAGACGAAAAAGTTTATTTAGTTATTTCGAATGTTATTTTATTTAATTTGGCTAGTTTTTTCCATAAATTATAATTTTTACCGTGTAAAAATTATTGATTTGTTTTTATTTATAATACTTTAATAATGTATAATGGTCTTTAGATCCATAATCAAGGAACTTGGAATTGTTAGAAGTTTGTAGAAACCTGAAGCTATGAAAAAGGAATATAAAAAAATCCGAAAATAAAAACATAGTTTCGTGAATGCTTAACGTACCAAACTAGGCGTTCACGTACGTTCGTTTGTTTAGTACGTACGTTCGTTACGTTTCGGCTTAGCGATTTTAAGCTTTTAGTTAAAAGTTTTTGATGGGTCTAAGCTCCGAATTTTTAGCGTGAAGTTTTTTTGACTTCAACGACCTTGAATCTTGTATGGATTCTAAAATTCTAAATATAACTAAAGTCAGTACTGTTGCAGCAGATATTCCAAAAACTTATCCAAAAAAAATTGTTGATTTTTGTTTTATTTTTTATTTTTAAATATAACGGCCAATAGGGAAGTAGCTTTTTAACATGACCAAATGACTCTGTTTTTGCAGTTTTTTCGTATTTTGACAAAAAAATTTTAATGCACGTGCATCTCCGCTGAGATCTGTTTGATCCTGAGCTGTTGCCAAAATCATCCTCGCAGTTTTGGAGAAGATTACTTTTGCCTAATCCCTTTTGCCAAAAAAATTCTTGTTTTAGATTTCAATTAAAAAATTAGGTCTTGTGATAAATTCGGCGGTAAATAGGACGTCAAATGAGGATGACAAGCAAGAGGCTGGTTTTATATAGTCTTTTGGTGCCTGAGGAAAAAACTCTAACGGTATCAAAAGTTTTCATGGCGCCTCAACATTTTTTTATATAATTAAATTGGACTTATTTTTTTCTCATGTTTTTAAAAATTAGCAAAAAGTTGAAAATAAAAAACCCAGAAAACATCCAGGAATTTGTTAAATTATGTAGTATTTAGTGTAATG
This sequence comes from Microlaimidae sp. YZB2_3, assembly GCA_030248175.1. Taxonomy (NCBI): domain Eukaryota; kingdom Metazoa; phylum Nematoda; class Chromadorea; order Desmodorida; family Microlaimidae; species Microlaimidae sp. YZB2_3. Next base: position 1,504 of record JASAMX010006752.1, read on the forward strand.
TTTCTTATAAATCATTTTTTTGTTTTTCAAAATTTAGATAACTTTTTTGTTGATTTATAAAAAATATTGATATAACATTTAGCGATTTAGAATAAAATTCACTTTTTTAAAATATATTACATAGTACACTGAAAAATTAACAATATAGGTCAGGTTTAGTTAAGTTTTCAATTGTGAAGTCAAAACCCCTATAGTATTTGTGATGATTATAAAAAATCTTGTTTTAAACTGAAGTCTAGTTAGTGATTGCATGCGAATAGACTGACGAAAAAATTAGAAATCACAAAATTTTCTTTTTCTCATTAAAAACATTTTTGAACCAATATATCAAATACGTCCTTAGAAAAATTATCTAACAGGGGGCTGTCAGAATTATATTGGTTTTTAAACATAAAATTTTTTGAACACATTACAAATTCTACAAAAAACAAACATGGAAATCGGAAATTTTATTAAAAACAGCGATTTCTCAATTTATTTGTTTGTAAAACCAATTTAAATATAAAATAAAAGCTACATATAACAATATAATATGTTTCCAATGTTCTTTCGGGATTTATAAAAAAATATACCTTTAATTACATTACTTTAAATTTTAAATACTTTTATTTTTACAAAAACGCAAAAAAAGTGTGAAAAAATCTTAGTATTATTTTTGAGATTTGACTATATTTGTTATATCGAGAATGCCAGAAACAAGTATTTAAATGCTGAAAGCTTTTTGTGTTTGGTAAGCTTTTAGTTCTAACACCACACTTAGGTTTTGACGGCACATTTTTCTAATTAGATTTTACTAAAAGTACTTTTAACCTGTTAATTTAACTTTTGACACCCTGTTAAAAAAATATTTCTATCGTTCACAATCATCAATTGATACTAATAAAATAGATATCAAAAATACAATGAAATACAATACCAAAAATATTCAATTTGTTATTTTTCACTTAGCGTATCTTAAATAATGTACAGATTTTTATGCAAAAAACTATGAAATTAATGTTATATTAAGAAAAAGAAAAAGTAGGAGATTTTTAGTTGATTAATAAACTTGATGTAGATTTTAATTTGATACTTCTATCGTTAAGATTGGTGCAGTATTTATCAATATATTGCGTTTTCCGTACAAAAAACCCGTGCTTTTTTGCTAAAAACCAAACGATGGCAGTGATTTGATTAAGTTTGTTCAAGTTTGTATGCTGAATTTCGTATTTTTAGCAATAAATCGCGGGATTTTTGTACGAGAAACGTAATATCTCGACAAATACCGCACCAATTTTAACAATCAAGGTATCAAATCAAAATAGAAAGTAGCCGCTTTCTTTAAGGGCATGTTTTGTAATTTAAATTTTATACCCATTGAGCAATTTTTCTAGTACAAAATTTTCGAAAAACGCCATTTTTGGAGGGTCATATCTCCTTAACCACTGGTGCTATTTTGATGAAAAAGTTTTTGTGGGCTATTGGAGGGCAGGGGTAAGGTTTTCACAAAAAAATAACAAAATCGACGACAAAAAGTTTGACTCGGTTAGGTACCTTACCTTTAAGGAACACCACAGTTATGACGATTTTTACTAAAGTTGAATATGAACTTGGATATTAATTTTTTCTGACAACAGTATGGTGCAATCGAAAGCCGAATTATGATGTATCCAACGGTAATAATTTCATCGTTTACCGGTTGTTCTATTTGAGCTATAGCTCTACAAATTTGAAGCTCAAAAACAATTTTGAACCGTTTTAAAAATTTGATTAGCACAGTTTTTGCTGCATTTTGTTGGAAAATTAACTTTTAGAAGTGGTTTAAAGTAACACAAATTTCAAAAATTTCAAAAAATTAAAAAACAGAAATTAAAAAAAAACAAATAAAAAAATTCTAAAATCGGTTTTTAATTATATACAATTAGAAGTATTGTTCAAATTTGTCACTAACTATTTCCAAACTTTTTTTAAAATCTGTGCTAATCAAACTTTTTTTTAAATTTACATTAAAATTATATGATTTTTTTATTTTATGAGTATTTTTTCCAAATTTTTTTGAAAAACAACAAATTAAACCGTTTCGTTTAAAAGGGTTTTTAAGACTTTTCAGACATGTAGCGCAGTGGCAAAGTTGTTAGAACGGTGGGTGCTGATTTTTGCACACAAAAGTTTAAATTCCACTGAGGGACTTGGTTTTTTACGTAGAAAAAATATTTTCTTTTTTTATTACCTAAATTTCATAGTTTTTTGCATAAAAATCTGTACATTATTTAAGATACGCTAAGTGAAAAATAACAAATTGAATATTTTTGGTATTGTATTTCATTGTATTTTTGATATCTATTTTATTAGTATCAATTGATGATTGTGAACGATAGAAATATTTTTTTAACAGGGTGTCAAAAGTTAAATTAACAGGTTAAAAGTACTTTTAGTAAAATTTAATTAGAAAAAATCTGCCGTCAAAACCTAAGTGTGGTGTTCGAACTTAAAAGCTTACCAAACACAAAAAGCTTTCAGCATTAAAATATTGTTTCTGGCATTCTCGATATAACAAATATAGTCAAATCTCAAAAATAATACTAAGATTTTTTCACACTTTTTGCGTTTTTGTTAAAATAAAAGTATTTAAAATTTAAAGTAATGTAATTAAAGGTATATTTTTTTATAAATCCCGAAAGAACATTGGAAACATATTATATTGTTATATGTAGCTTTTATTTTATATTTAAATTGGTTTTACAAACAAATAAATTGAGAAATCGCTGTTTTTAATAAAATTTCCGATTTCCATGTTTGTTTTTTGTAGAATTTGTAATGTGTTCAAAAAATTTTATGTTTAAAAACCAATATAATTCTGACAGACCCCTGTTAGATAATTTTTCTAAGGACGTATTTGATATATTGGTTCAAAAATGTTTTTAATGAGAAAAAGAAAATTTTGTGATTTCTAATTTTTTCGTCAGTCTATTCGCATGCAATCACTAACTAGACTTCAGTTTAAAACAAGATTTTTTATAATCATCACAAATACTATAGGGGTTTTGACTTCACGAGTAAAAACTTAACTAAACCTGACCTATATTGTTAATTTTTCAGTGTACTATGTAATATATTTAAAAAAGTGAATTTTATACTAAATCGCTAAATGTTATATCAATATTTTTTATAAATCAACAAAAAAGTTATTAAATTTTGAAAAACAAAAAAATGTTTTATAAGAAACATTACACTAAATACTACATAATTTAACAAATTCCTGGATGTTTTCTGGGTTTTTTATTTCAACTTTTTGCTAAACTTTTTTTTAAAAACGTGAGAAAAAAATAAGTCCAATTTAATTATATAAAAAATGTTGAGGCGCCATGAAAACTTTTGATACCGTTAGAGTTTTTTCCTCAGGCACCAAAAGACTATATAAAACCAGCCTCTTGCTTGTCATCCTCATTTAAGCATCCTCTCCCGCCGAATTTATCACAAGACCTAATTTTTAATTGAAATCTAAAACAAGAATTTTTTTGGCAAAAGGAATTAGGCAAAAGTAATCTTCTCCAGGGAAATTTGCGAGGATGATTTTGGCAACAGCTCAGGATCAAACAGATCTCAGCGGAGATGCACGTGCATTAAAATTTTTTTGTCAAAATACGAAAAAACTGCAAAAACAGAGTCATTTGGTCATGTTAAAAAGCTATTTCCCTATTGGCCGTTATATTTAAAAATAAAAAATAAAACAAAAATCAACAATTTTTTTTGGATAAGTTTTGGAATATCTGCTGCAACAGTACTGACTTTAATTGTATTTAGAATTTTAGAATCCATACAAGATTCAAGGTCGTTGAAGTCAAAAAAACTTCACGCTAAAAATTCGGAGCTTAGACCCGTCAAAAACTTTTAACTAAAAGCTTAAAATCGCTTAAGCCGAAACGTAACGAACGTACGTACTAAACGAACGAACGTACGTAACGCCTAGTTTCGTACGTTAAGCGTACGAAACTATGTTTTTATTTTCGGATTTATATTCCCTTTTTCATAGCTTCAGGTTTCTACAAACTTTTAACGACTCCAAGTTCCTTGATTATGGATCTAAAGACCATATACATTGTCAAAGTATTATAAATAAAAACAAATCAATAATTTTTACACGGTAAAAATTATAATTATGGAAAAAACTAGCCAAATTAAATAAAATAACATTAGAAATAACTAAATAAACTTTTTAGTCTCGAATTAGTTTGTTAAACGGTTACCAATTTTTCCTGGTTGAGTTTTTCCCAAGTAAAACCAAAAACTTTATTTGCCATATACAAGATGCTAATTTTTATTTAAACCCGCTGTTTTTTTTATTTATTTTGTACTCTTTATACTGTTTATGATGTTAAAAGCCAAACAAAAACTGTTAAAATACAAAAAAAAAACATAAAAACGGTAGAGGCCCTCTAAACAATGGATGAATCCCACGTAAGAAATAATTAGCATAAGCATAGTTGGCGCGCAGCTGATTGGTCGCTACGTATGATATTCAGTTCAGTAATTGTATTGTATGGTATTGTATTTTATTTTGTTTAAGACTGGGACATATATAAGCAATAGTAAGTTCTGTCGTTTTTGCGCGGTTTTGCAACGATAAAAATTAAGTTGTATCGGCAGTTACGAACGCACTTTTCAACCAAACAGTATGCAGATTATTTCGTACGAAAAATTATTCACTATTGGAAAATTAAATTAGGGATCAAATTCGACTTTTTCAGTCGATACTGCAAACAATTTAAAAATCCTTGCCGACAAACGAACTTTCGAAATTTTGAACGTTTGGACGAACCGCGAGGGAACTAGCTTTTTTTTAAACAATTCCAGTTGCAGCTATGAAATTAAACCGTATATGTTTATGCTGGAAATCACAGAAAAACATTGAAATACATAAAGAATTCATCTAAGTACGTCGATATCATAAATTTAGGGTCGATAGAGCCAAGGAAACTTGAAGCCAAAAATAGGGAACTTGGAGCCGTGATTTTGGAACTTGAAGCCGCAAGTTAAAAACTTGAAGCAGAAAGTAAAAATCGTTATAACGTTTAATTAAGCCAAAACGAAACCTAAAAGGTTCCAAGTTCCCAAAAATTTACGATGGCTCCAAGCTTCTTTCTTGCGGCTCTAAAAAACCCCGTACCGATGTCATACCGTCAATACCTTTTATTAGAATCTAATAAATTAGTAAATTCATTCAATTGAAATAGTTAGAATCTTATTACGAACTATCGCGCGCTGTAAAAGACTGATTTTACTTATAGCGCAGCGAACACTGCACGCAGTAAAATTCACCTTGAAGGAATACAGCAATTTTCAGAAAACTTTTTTGATAAATAAAAAAACATATGAAAAAATTTATAACCACGCCTTTTGCTTTTACATACAGCTGTGTCTTTGCTTATGTGTACCTTGCTGGTTAATAAAGATAAGTCTGAAGAAAACAGCAGCTTAAAATTTATTCAATTATTCAATAAAAGTTTATTAGATAAGCAAAAACATTCTGTTAACAAATTACAATACAGCGAAACAATTACGGTCGCCTAACAAAACTTAGATATGGTTTATTCTAGAGATTGGCTCAAAGGCTTAAAAATTTAAGCGCTGAATTGAGCGATTATTAAATATTTGAAACCTGTTGTGCATGTGTATAGTAAGACTTCCTACAATAGTTTTAATGTTTTGTAATTGTTTTCTATTTTATTTATTTTTGTAATATCATTCTAAGTAAAACATTTAAAAAAACCTAATTAGGTAAAAACTAGATTAGAAATTAGGTATTTTTACAGAAAAATTGCTCAAGATTTTCACGTTTATTTTTGCTTATTTTAGCTTGCACTTAATGAACAAAAGGATGTAAATAAATACATTTAGTGAATGGAATGCACTTAAATCTGAATTTGTCTTCTATTATATATTGTGCCTTAGGTCCAACAGTACAATAATTCTATAATATATACACAAAAACACAAACGCTGCATACTGAATGTGACAAAAATTAAAAAAAAACCCCAATTAAATAGTGAGTTTAATATTTGAAGATAATCGTCAATAGATATAAAACGAAATCAGTCAAATACAACACAGTTGTTTAGACAGTTTATAAATATTTTATTATTCTAGTATGAATGTAATTTTAGTGATATACATATCTACTGCTTTTATAAACCAGGTTCAACCCGTTCCTGTGATTCCCTTTTTCCCGGTTACCACGATAAAACCTTCGTACCACCACGGTGAAACCTTCGTTTCACGGTTGTGGTGACCTTTAACCATTGTGCTGCGTTAACTTCACTGAGGTAAACTCTGTATCTAATACACTGTATCAGTGTTTGCATCAAAATTTGCATATTGCTACCGTTCAGGTTTTACCATTTCAATTTACTTGCTCACTGTGCGCTCATCACGCACAAAGTATAACGTACCCGACCTAGGTGATACCTAGATTTTACCGCGATAAAGTTTAAATATTACAATGACTAAACGAAGATAGCACTAACGTAAAAAAAGGTTTCACCGTGGTAATTGAGAAAAAACAATCGTGGAAACAGCTTAACCACATGTGTTATATTCCTTTGAGAATTTATGACAGTTTTTTTTAATAGATTTTAATATTTAAAGTTCTATTTACGTTTTTATATATTTAATAGTGTTATTAGATCAAATAAATTTTCACTAAAATCTAAAAACCTGTTTTTAAAAAAATTTTACGATAATATATATATATATATAATTCACAATGATTCACAATAATTTAAACTTTTATATATAATCAACTAATCAACTTCATTTGACTACAACAATTTAGGGCTTCAAAGACTTAAACCAAATTTTATTAGTAGTTAAAAAATAATTAGTACTCTCCGTACAGAGTTCGGTACGGGGTCTTTAGAACCACCAGCAGGGAACTTGAAGCCAAAACTTTGGGAACTTGGAATCGCGAGAAACGGAAACTTACAATCTTTAAGAAAAACATGATTTGGGTTTAAATTTTAGGTTTCGCTTAGGGTTTGATAAATGTTTTAGCCATTTTTATTTTCGGCTGCAAATTTCCAACTTACGGCTCCAAGTTCCAGTTCCAACTTTCCACGGCTCCATCGACCGTAAAACCCGCAATGCATTATAAAAAGTGCACAAAACATAAAAACAACAGAAAAAAAATCATAAATAAAAGGTTCACATGGCAGTTCAGTACATATAAAATCTTACTTCCTTCGTACCTGACATCCTGTTTAAAAAAAGTTGACAAATTAAAACAAAAGAAAACTATATAAAATGAGCAAAAAAAAAAAAACGAAATAGAGGAAGTATAGGAAAGAAAACAAATATCAGCTATTCTTAGAAAGATCTGTGTTATTGCAAAATAAAAGAGCCTGCCGTCATTTTTAACGCTATATACACAGTCGTTTTATCACGACAACAAATTCGACTCTTTTTTTATAAAATCCAACTTGACTAATTTTTCCAAAGTGAGTCGGAGCTGTAAACTCTACACTGTCACTCCGACTTATTTTGTTAGTTTTTTATCCGACGAGAAATCGGTCGAAATTGTATTTTAATAAAAAGTAATGCGATCCATTTTCTCGTAACTGAACCGACAAGGAAATCGCAATAAGTCAACTTTTGATAGAATAGGCGAAAAGATCCAATAAAACGCTTTCACTGTCCGCTTTTTCACCCGTGTGGAAAAAAATCCCGTTAAATATTCACATCATGTATAAAAATTCTAATTTGCAGTTTAGTCTGTGAAGAAGATTTAAATGTTAGAGTATATAGAATTCGTTCTAAAAGCCTCGCAACATTTCATTTTCGCACGTTTGAAAATAGTTTTTTTTCTTTGAAACAACTGTTTTTAAAATAATGTTATACAAAAACGTAGAAAAAAATTACAAAAATAAACTGCACAGAAAAGGCGAAAATTTTGGCCTCAAAAACTTTTAGGAGACTGGTGATTTTAAATAGGACCGCTAAAAAATAAGAACATTCGATCTGAAATGTATACAAAGATTTTACGTTTTCCACCTTGCATAAAATAAAAAAGAACATGCAATACACCTTGATTTAACTTGTGCATATAACTATTGGGGGAATACTCACCTCACCTCAACTCACCAATTATAACTAATACTCACCACTTTCTTGTTTTTTATAGCACAAAAATTACACACTTAAACTTAATTACATTAATACGGTTGTACCTACCTGAGACCATTCATTGTTGCGTTCTCTATACTCAACACAAAGCTATGTAATATTATTTCATGTGATTATTATTTTTAAAAAAACTTATCATAAAAACTCCTGTTTAAAATTAAGTTGTGCTTAAAATATAAGTCAGTTAGTACAAGTAATTAATTAATATATTTATTTTCGTTTTACACGACTGGTACGTTACGAATGTTAACACCAAATTATAATACTATATAATATAACATATAGTATTATATTTTGGTTAAAACATATTCTCGTATAATTTCGTAAAATTATATTGGGAGACATGAGAGGACTAATCAACCAAAGTCACGTAAGAAATAATTTGCATAATCATAATTGGCCCGCGGCTGATTGATTGTTCCGTATGATATTACGTTCAGCAGTTTTTGAGCGGTTTTCCAGCAATTCCTACTCCTGGGGGCTTTCACCCTTATATACTCAGACGGCGCGAAACACTATATGCACTCCGCGTCTATGACACGATAACAATCGCAAAGGGCTAAATTATTTACCATAATATTCAGTCTTTGATTACAGCAAATCAAAAACGCGTGTCATAATGATGACTAAGGCAAACATCAAATATTGAAATTTCCGGTGTTATTACAATCATTCCTCAAATATCAAAATCAAGTTTTTTTTACAAACAAAAAATTTAATTAATATAATAAATCAATTTAAGTTTTGCCATGCTTTTGTAATTCGTTATGCATTGCATAGCATATATATATTTTATATTTATCAGCGATGTTCCTACCCTCCTAGATCATACTCCGGAGCTCCAGCCATTTTTAAATGGCTAGAGCTTTTAGCGGAGGGGCCCCCAAAATGAGCGATTTCAAATTTATTTAAACTCAAATATGTTTTGAAAAATATATTTTATTCGGATTTTAGGGGTATTTTTGCTGTTTTTCACAACTTTTTAAAAAAAAATGTTGTTTACAAAAAATAATCTTTGGCATTTTTTTGATTATTCACGAAACTATTACAAAAAATAATGCGGAGATCCGGAGTTCCGGAGGTTGCTTCGGAGCTCTGAAAAGCGAATCTTCGCTTCAGAGCTCCGGAGAACATCACTAATTTTTAAACATGATTATGACAATAAAAAATCCATTTTTATAGCAGTCTATACCCTAACGGTTGCGTCAACAAGGTATTTCCATCCCACATTACTCCAACTCACATTTCATTGCAAGTTTCAAAAGTAAGAATAGAAATTCATTTTCAATTAAAACAGGAACTAAACGGACTTGTAAGTGAAAATGCCCGAGGATAGTCGTATTCTTCCGCAAACTCGCCAATGCCGATATTATAATATATTAACCCAGCAAAAGAAAACTTGTCAATTCGAGGGTTATCAAACACGCACAAAAATTAAGCAGGCTTTTTGTGACGTTAGACATTGATTGGGCCTTGTTTAGTCTATTAGAAAAAAAAAACGGCTAAAAACCGTTATAATCTAATCTCTAACGATTTTCCCCCATTTTTTTTCAAATGGGTATGAAATTTTGCACATACTCAAAATTAAAAATCAAAGGTGTTCTTCGGTTTACTAATAATGGGTTAAATCAGAGAAGGGTAGAATTACTCTTGGATTTAAATAGAAACTCACCATTTATATTTTTAAAATATGACGGTAGATAAAGAAGCTAATAAAAAAACTATTTTTTTAAAAAGGCGAAAACGTCCAACCAGAAGGAACTTGAAGCCAAACAATTTTCGCTTTAAGATTATTAAGATTAATGAACCCCAATACTTTTTGAATAGACACCTTGCAGTGGTTTTATATTAGGATACAAATTTTAGCTTCAAGTAGTGTGCTAACATTGCCTGTAAAATTGAAGCTTCAAGATCATTAGGCTGAATCAACCCCAGTATTTTTTTAAATAGACACCTTGCAAAAAAAGGTTTTGAGGAACATCAAGTACTGAAAATGCTTACAATAAACTATCGGCTGCGAACGTCGCGAATCGCTGGACTTAGGGTCCTTAAAACCGAGGTTTTTTAAAACCGAACTTAGAGCTAGAACTTGGAGCTGGAAGTGGGGAAATAGAAGTCGAACGTTTTCAATGGCTAAAACCTAAAGCCTAAGCTTCTAATCCCAACCTTTAATAAAACCATAAATTTTTTTTAGTTTCGGCTTCAAGTGCTCATTTTCTCGGATCCAAGTTTCCAAAATTTTTAAAGGCTCTCAGTTCCCAGAGCTTATGGATCCAAAGACACAGTACCAATTGCCATTTGTCATTGTACATTTAAAAATTTTCAGTGCAAGGTGTTTATATTCATACAATATTATCCAACACGTCGTTTTGTTTTATTTCATAAAACTGAAACAGTTTTTACATTATACAAGTAATTTTTTAATTTACAATTCTATACACAGAAAACTGTCTGACGCCGCGTTTTTATTTTTGCACTTTTTTGTTTTAATTATTGCGTTTGTATATTAAATTTGGGTTGTTATGGTTGGGGTTTTAAAGAAAAATAAGTTTTTTGCGTGAATTGTGGGAATACGAAAAACTCGATAGTTAAAAGTTTTTATGAATAAATACAAATTAAACTCCCTACTGACACCGGAAGCTAAACAAACTGAGTCATTAGGGGTGCGTAAGCTTCAGAATAGGGGATAAGAGATTTGGCCAGCAGTTAATATTGCGGCAAGTGGGATTTCTTAAGAAGTGAATGAAAAAATAAGACAGCCCACACTCCATTAATCAACCTGAAAGGACAAATATTTAGTTTTCGTATGTTTTCTGACGGAAATTACAACAAATAAATACAACCAAATACACTGAAGCACAAATTATATCAAAATATAACTATATTCATTTTTTTTATTTATTGAAAAACATCTTTTTAAATATATTTGCATATATCAAAGGTGACGCCCCTTCAATTTTAGTTAAAAATTTTACTACATTTTGTAATTCATATTACTTTCCTTCTTTTTTTATTCTAACGTTAATATTTTTACCAAAAGTTTGTGGGCCATTTTTATAAGGCTCTTATTTTTTTGATTTAATAATCAAAATAACGATTTAGAAAATAACTACAAACACCTAAAATGCAATAAAAACCCAACGGCAACAATAATTTTTTAGTGTCTTTTGAAACCAGGGGAACAGGGGAAAATTAAAAAATAATTATTTATGTTTTTTATGTCCTCGACACTTCTGCAAAAGTTTTTTGTGGCTGCGCGTTGAAAAACCACTGATTATTTTATGTTTTTTACATTATATAAAACAGCTCCATGACGAGAAAATTTATAGTTTTAGAAGGTTGATATCAAAACCCATTAGCTTGATATATAAACTAGCCTTGAAAAATGCTCTAAGAATAGAACAGGAAAAACGGGCGATTTCTCCCTGGGCGTATGTTTAAAAACAAAAGATGTGGACAAAGTAATAAACTTTCCTTGACAAATCCGCTACAAAAACAGAACGCAGTCTGATGCGGGGTACCTCGCTGTAGTAACAAAAAATAGGGACATTTTACCAAAAAAAGCACATTTATAGGATGAATGTTTAAAAATAAAAAAAAACGTAAAACAGTATAATGCAATAAAAATTGAAAAACACGTCTCAGTTGCCTTTCAAAAATGCGAAATCACTAGAAATGTACTCGAAGCAATTTTTCAATATTGCGAAATTACATTTTTTACGTTTGTTGTTCTTTTATCATAGAAATAAATTAATTTTGAAGGTAATGTTTTTTCGCTATTAAAGTAAATTGTTTTTATATTTGTATTTGTTCAATTTCGTAATTGTCAAAAATTACTTTTAGCATGTTTTTTTATTTGTACAAAAATAAGAGTTTTTACTGGTTTTCGGGGTTCCATTTCTTAATTATATTAGTACAGTTTTCGGGTTTTGACCCCAGTAAAATTGAAGATAAAACGGCTTCAATAAAACTTTATTCCAACGTTTCGAAGCCACTACGTGCTTCTTTTTCAAGGGTCTAAAAACAAACAAACAATTAGGGTATTATTTTGGAATACAACAAATAAATACGTCATGAAATAGTCAATTAAAACAATATAAAAATAATATAAAAACAATGGAAACTCGGTAAAAAAGAAATAAATCAATAATTGGTAGTGTTATGATAAAACGGTGCATAGACTTTCTTTGTGGACGGCAATAAAATCAGTAAATCAAATCACTCAGGAATTTCTAATGTAAACATAAATGTTGTCATAATTAGGAGAAAAGTAGACATAATGAATTTGAGTAGTGTTTCAATAAAAGACTTGAAAAATGAATGAAAAACTGGTTAAAGTTGAAGCATTTCCTTGGGTAAGTGTTTTTTTGCAGCCGATAATAGCATGGGATGTATTTCAGTTTTTGCTGTATTTAACGAGCGCGATTTGGAGTTTAAGTTTATTAATAAAGCTTCTTTTTTTAATAAATCGTCAGAAAAGCGTTTTTTGGTAATGTAAGCGGATTTATCGAGTATTTTAATGTTTGTGAAGTCAATATTGTGCTGAGTTTCTGTATTATGTTGTTTTAACGCTGAGTTTGGGTCTTTTTTGTGTTCTTTGATCCTAGTGTTTATTTTTCGAATTGTTTGACCGATGTAAAAATTATCGCAATCTGTACAATTAATGCAGTATACAATTCCTTTTGGTTCAGGTTTCGGATTATGTGGATTTTTATTACTCATTATTGCTTGGTGAATGGTGTTTGATTTCTTAGAAACTATTTCAACGTCATATTTTTTAAAAATTGTTCTTAATTTTGGTGTAATGGTTGAGATATATGGAAATGAAATTCGGCGGCGGGCTGGTTTAGGTTTTGGTCCTATTTTCGGTGGTTTTAATGCATTTGTAATTATATTATGTTTGTAGCCATTTTTTTTAAAAGTTTCGTAAAGAAATTCAAGTTCTTCCTTTGGATTTTTCAAAATTTTTCTAGCGCGGTGGGCCAAACATTTGGCTGTTCCTAGTAGTTGGTTTTGGGCTTGATTTGATTTTGCGTGAATAAAGCGGTTTGAATGGGTTGGTTTTCGAAAAATTTTAAAATTAAGTTTTGTTGACGTTTGTTTTATTTCTTTTGTTATTTCTATGTCCAAAAAGGGAATCCGGTTATTGTTTTCCAGTTCTATTGTAAATTTTATATTTCCTGTGTCATCTTCTAAATTTGATATGTTGAGCAATTCGTAAAATTGTTGTTTTGGTCCGTCTAAAATTACAAAAACATCATCGATGTAACGGCGCCATAAGATTACTTTTAAATTTTGGTTTTTGGCTTTTTGCAGAATATTTTGTTCGAGTTCTTCAAGAAAAATACATGCGAGTAGTGGTGATAACGGGCTGCCCATCGGTAGGCCTCTTTTTTGTGTAAAAAATTTGTCTTTGTGTTGAAAATAATTGGATTTTGCGCAGATAGTTACCATATTAAAAATTTGTTGTGTTGAAAGCTCGGTTTTTGTATCCCAAAGATGTGGGTAGTTTTGAAGTCTTTTTTCTAAAATTTCTAAAGCGTTATCGACTGGAATGTTTGTGTATAGGGAAACTATATCGAATGATGCTAGTGTGATTGTTTTTGGTAAATTCATGTTGTTTAATTTTTCCACGAGATCTGAGCTATTTTTAAGATGTGTTTCATTTATTCCAAGAAGTGGAGCTAAAATTGTTGCTAAGTATTTCGCTGGGTAGTATGTGACGGTGTCAAATTGAGATAATATCGGTCGATATGGAATGTTTGGTTTGTGAATTTTTGGTTTCCCGTAGATGTGTGGTTCTGAAAGACGATCAATTGAGGGTAAAATATTTAGTTGTTCTTGCTCGGTTAGAATTGTTGTTTTTCTGACGATTTATTAAAAAAAGAAGCTTTATTAATAAACTTAAACTCCAAATCGCGCTCGTTAAATACAGCAAAAACTGAAATACATCCCATGCTATTGTCGGCTGCAAAAAAACACTTACCCAAGGAAATGCTTCAACTTTAACCAGTTTTTCATTCATTTTTCAAGTCTTTTATTGAAACACTACTCAAATTCATTATGTCTACTTTTCTCCTAATTATGAACACATTTATGTTTACATTAGAAATTCCTGAGTGATTTGATTTACTGATTTTATTGCCGTCCACAAAGAAAGTCTATGCACCGTTTTATCATAACACTACCAATTATTGATTTATTTCTTTTTTACCGAGTTTCCATTGTTTTTATATTATTTTTATATTGTTTTAATTGACTATTTCATGACGTATTTATTTGTTGTATTCCAAAATAATACCCTAATTGTTTGTTTGTTTTTAGACCCTTGAAAAAGAAGCACGTAGTGGCTTCGAAACGTTGGAATAAAGTTTTATTGAAGCCGTTTTATCTTCAATTTTACTGGGGTCAAAACCCGAAAACTGTACTAATATAGTACAAAAATATACTATAACCGGTTCTTTTAATAAGTAAATCTTAAACGCGCGGTATTATGGCTTATATCACTTACTGTACCTATAGGATAGTTAACCAATAATATATTTGAAATATGATTAGAGGTCTAGTAAAATAAAAAAAGGTAATGTAATCATAATTCAAGGAAACACATAATTTTTTTTCCAAGAAAAAAACCCTTATTTTATTTGTTCTTTGGATTTAATGGATATCGTATATCATATTTCTGCCGTGCTGGGGATTTATTTGTTTAATAAATTTTAAACTGTAGCGTTTTTTATTTGGAACTTCCTGGGTTTTTTAAACTAAAAGTTTGCGGAATAATTGTCATTATTCCTAAATATTATAACTGGTAATTAATTATTTAATAATTAATAATACTCTCTAAAACATCTTACTGGTTTTGAGTTTGCGAATTGCATGCTCTAAATGTTAAAATCTCGTACATCGTCAACCAAAACGGTTTTTTACTGGCATACCAGTAAGAAAATACTGGTTGCGTCAGTAACCAGTAAAAAAAATTGCTGGTTTCACCGGTAACTAGTAACTTAAAGAGTGTTACAGTTACTGGTTACCGGTGAAACCAGCAATTTTTTTTAACTGGTTACTGACGCAACCAGTATTTTCTTACTGGTAGGCCAGTAAAAAACCGTTTTGGTTGACGATGCACGAGATTTTTACTGTTAGAGCATGCAATTCGCAAAGTCAAAACCAGTAAGATGTTTTAGAGAGTATATTTAGGAACATTACGGGAATTTTATTGTAAGGCCTTTTATGGTTATAAAAATGTCCGTAAAATATGAAATTAACTAATGTTAAACAAAATCAACTCAGAGTAAAAACGGTAGGATTTTAATACGGTGATATAGGTTACCCTTTTGTAGTGTATTTGTTCCCTGGAGCTCCACTTTTAGAAGCTCCGAAGCAACCCCGGTGCCCCCGAATTCCGGAACTTTGTCTTTTTTATGCATGAATTTTGTAAATCATAAAAAACTGATGTTATGGACAATTTTGAAAATACTTTTTTTGTAATTTGATTTTTTTTTAAAATTATTTAAAAATAATGAAAATATTTTTTAAAATACAAATAAAGTAGTTTAAACTATATTTCGAGCTTAAATCAATTTGAAACGTTCATTTAAAGAGCGGAGCTCCGAAACTCCCTTTGTGATAAATGGCCGGAGCTCCGGAGATTAGCATTGAAGGATATAAAAAAACAACTCTGTTCGCTACCTCCGTATCTGTAAAATTTTGAAACGATATGCGTGTGGCTGAATATAGATCGTTATCTGTCATATGTCATCTATCTAGCATACGCAGTTCATTTAATAGCTATGGGCATAGCAAAAAATAACAACCGGTGGCCGAAATTAAAGCTAGCCGAATTTAAATCAGTTACCTTCTTAATGCTTTTTACTTGTTTCCTCCCTACCCTTCCGTCTCCTCAGTTTTTAACCTTCAAGTATTTTTTAATAATCTTTAACTTTAAATTAATATTATTTTAACCTTCCATTATTTTATGGTTTAATACGCTTGTTTATCTCGGTCTACAAATTAAGTTTTTTTAGTAGTTTTTTTAGGCTGAGAAGGGACTGAGGAATCAGTCCGAAACATGTCGGTTTGAAATAAAATCAACATCATTTCCTTCAACTATATTATTGTTTTTTTTTTATTTACAATAAAACTGAGGAAACTTGTAGCCAAAAAAAATTGAAGCTGAAAATAAAGAATGTAACCAAAAAGAATCTTAAATCTCTGATATACGAATGTCTAGCCGTTAGAAAATTAGTAGCCAAAAATTTAATAAGTTCGCTAAAAAATGAGCTTAACGTTTAAACATGCACCCACGCCGATATGTTATTCTTGACTAAAAGTTTTTTTTTCTAGATTCTACCATTGTTTTATGTTAATTGTTTCCAGTTAAAGTGGTTTGTAATTGTCTAAGCTAGTGATGTGATGTGATGTTTCTATGTGATGTTTCTAAAAAAGTGATGTTTCTACCCTCCAATATCACGCCCCAAAAACACGCTGCCGAATGGTTGTTCCGTAGGAGGTCTATTTAAGTAACAGTTTGTTTAGCGGTTTTTGTGCGGTTTTCCAACAAAAAAATTAGTGTGCTTCAACAACTGCGAACGCACTTTTGAACCAAACCGTATGCAAATTTGTCCTTACGTGACTTTAGTCAATTATTCCTGCCTAAGAGTGCAACTAGTCGCTGCGATATCGATTGAATTGAATATCACAGTTTACTGTTTTTTTGCTGCGAAACCGGGAAAATTTATAGATTACTATTCTAACGTAAATTGTCCCCGCCGCGAATCGAGTTCTCGAGGTTCACGCTAGACGAGTGTTCTGTCACTGCGCCATTTTTCCCACTGCGCCCCTTTTTTCACTGCGCCATTTTTCCAACAGTTTGTTGGATGGATTTATCATTGTTATGAGAATTCATAATTTATAATTGTTATAAGTGTCTCTCGGATTATTTTAGTTTGTCAAATTTTCTGTAATTTTTTCGCCGCTCGTTTACTTAAGAAATCGAAAATATTTCTTACTTTGAAACCTGCTATGATTATTGTTTTCTAAAATATCTTTCAGAAAACAATAATCTAGTGTTGTAAAAAGTTACTTTTACTTTTACTTAAAGTAATAAAAGTAACGGATTTAGGATTACTTTTACTTTTACTTTTACTCGACTTTTAAAATTTCAAATACTTTTACTTTTACTCTTACTCGACTTTTGAAATTTCATATACTTTTACTTTTACTCTTACTCGGATTTTCCACTGCAAATACTTAAATTAATTTAAGTAAAGCTTAAGCAATTTCAATGGGTTGATTTCCTATGGGCTTGTTGTAAAGTAAATGGCAAAAGACAATTTTTTATGCCGCTAACACGCTAAAACCATTTATTTTGACTAAAAAACTTATTAAATTGATAATTATGCATATAATTAGCAAAAAAACTTTAGAACGGAGCTCTGGAGCTCCAAAAACCGGTATTTTGCTTCGGTTCAAAATTACTTTTATTATACTTTTACTCTTACTTTTACTTAAAAAAATAGGTTTTACTTTAACTTTTACTTTACTTAAATAAAATTTTGACCATTACTTTTACTTTTACTTTACTTAAATTAAAAAATCACCAATTACTTTTACTCTTACTTTACTTAAATTAAAATTTTTCAATTTACTTTTACTTAAAATAATTCAAAATCAATACTTTTTACAACACTAATAATCATAACTCTTGTTTTCAATTTTAGCTTACATAGATAAAATGTTCCTTTTAAAGTTTATCCTATTGTTTTAACTTCTATTAACGTCAATTGATTTCTAAGAATATAACCGTAAATACAGCTAAAACCCGTGGTTTTGAAATTTCCATTAGCAAAAAACAAAAGCTACGGACTTTTAATAAAAACGTATGACATTTTAGTGCCAGTTTGTTTGGTTATTTTATTTATTCTGCATTGTCTCAACTATTATTGAAAATAAATTAAATATAATTAAATGCATATTTCTACTGCAAAAAAGACTTAAAGGTGCGGTGCGGAGTCAAAATTTTTGTCTTCGATTTTAATAATTTTTTATGAAAATATTACCCCTGCCCCCAATAGCCCACAAAATTTTTTTCAACAAAATATTTCCAGTGGTTCAGGAGTTATGACCCACCAAAATTGGCGTTTTTCGACAATTCCGTACGTGACAGATTGCTCAATAAGTATAAGTTACAAATTATATACTCAAAAAAACCGGATACTTACTACTTTAATTTGATACCTTGATCGTAAGATTGGTGCAGTATTTGTCGAGTTATTGCGTTTTTTCTGCAAAAAACCTTCGATTTTTTCGCTAAAACCACGAAGTGAAGGAAAAAAAAGGTTGGGCAAACTTCAGAAAATCGCTGCCGTCGTTTGCTGTTTTTAACGAAAAAAATTGCTGGTTTAACGTTTAATAATTTACCGTTGCTTTGAATATTTTTTGTTTTTAAATATTGTTTTTCAGTTTTTTTTCAGTAGTAGTTCTTCTATGGATATATTTAATAACGATTTCACTTTACTTGGGATAGCCAACCATTTTGATAATTGGCGAATATTATTTAAACGATATTTTACCAATTTTTTAAAGAGATTAAATTAAATATAAGAAAATGACCATGTTTTTTACTATATAAAAAAAGTTTTTTTAGCCTTTTAAAAAATTTAAATAAAATGTGCACAATAATATTTTGCACTAGAATATAAACTTGAGTGTATATTTATTATTTATTTATTAATATTCGCATAATGCAAGAGTAGGAAGGCATAGTTTAACTTGCAATATAACCACATACCCCTTTAGAGTTAATATAAATCTTATAGGTTTATTAAAAACGGTACCCCCAATATATTGGATTATTCTCATCAAAAAAAGGATTTTTTTAATACAAAGCATATCAATGTGGGAAATATGTTATACTAAAATTTACCAATTTCCAAAAAACACATGAAAACAAACAACTCTATTTTAATACCAAAAAAGTCTATTCTGTTAGCTTTATTTATTGTTCTTGTTTTCTAAATTATGATTGAACAAGATTGTATATTTCTAAATAAATAATTACCTCAGTTCTAATAAAAAGAAGAAAAATTTTTCTCAACAGATAAAATTGACTAATTCATTAGTTTTCTTCAAATAGATAAAAACACGAATTTGAAACTTTTTAAAAGTTTCCTTGCTTTTTTTCAACTCTCTTAATTCCTTTCCCGTAATCTAAGTTACTGCGATGTGCTATTTGCCGGTTCTAGAGCCCTCTTTGCTGGCTAAAGGTGATTTGCCTTAAATCGTTTTGATTTTTTTATTTATCCTTAATAATTAGAGACAGACACCCCTGAAACTATTTTCTGAACACACATGATTGTAATGTTGACAACAGTGGAATTTTCATTTACCCGCTGTCAAACAATAATACCATAGAGAGTGATGGAAAATTCTATATAGCAAAAATTTTAGAAGAAGATATAACAGGGCAGAGTTAACGGAGTATTAAAGGAGAATCCATAAAATCTTGTGTTGAAGTTATAAATTTCATGCTTCGTATAACAGCACTTGTTCAGTGGGATGGCTCATTCGAGGCGGCTGTTTTTTGCAAATATTTTTTATCGTCCCGGGCGTCTCATGAATTCAAACCGTCGTCATTACAGCAAAATGAGCCACAGTATTTATAAAATCAACGCAAATGCGACTTTTTCTGTAGTTAAAAGATTTCTGTATAAAAATTAAAATCAGTCAAAGTCGCATTTATTTTATACAAATTGTGGCTCATTTTGCCGTAATAACGACGAAACGGTAGGATAGTGGTGATTGGATCATAAACCGCAATCTTACGAAATTTTTGGGATTTATGACCAACCGATTTTTCTGTATATATTTGACTTTTTGTATACAGTGTAAAAAAACTAAAACCCAATGACTTCTACGCTATCAAAAGAAACAACCGTATAATATGCTCTTCTCCTTAAATGGCTGAAGCTGAGTGCGATCTTAAAGAACCTTCGTAAAGTTATTGCATTGGCTTTTTTACAATATTTTAATATGATTTTAAAGTATTATTTAGGAGGTAAATAAGTATTAAAGTACTTTTACCTACCCTCTTGCAAAAGGATATGTTAGGTAGAAAATGATATATATGCTTGTTTTTTTTACCCTCCATTTACTCGCAAAACTTAAGGCATGTAATTTTTTACGTTTATATTATGGGCGGCTTGATCAGGATTGAGGAACACCACGAATCTACATAAAACGTTTATTACTTTTTTTAACTAACGACATGTATATATACACATTGAGAGTTTATCATTAAACATTTTAATAGTAATAATAGTATTACATATACATTACTGGGCTTTTTTCGACAATATTAGTTTTGTATTTTTATATACCGAATTTCTTTTTAGAAGCATAGGCTAATATTTTTTCGATGAGTGTAAAAGGGTATGCACAATTAGAAGTTGCCTATACTATTAGAAACTAGACGACTATTTTTTCAACAAAAAAAACGAAAGAA
>JASAMX010006753.1:0-19392 GCA_030248175.1 Microlaimidae sp. YZB2_3
CGGAACTGCCCATCATGAGACAATTTAGATTAGAATAGAATAAAATAAGTTTATTTTTCGTTAAATAATACGGTACAAACGTGTTATAAAACAAATAAAAATGCTAAAAAACTATTGAACGAAGGGTAGGTAAAAAAAAAGGTGAATAAAACAATTATTAACTTAATTATATTTAGTATACAAAAACCATATTGAAAATACAAAATATTTAAAATACAAATTTGTCAAATGAATGGTATCACCACCAGCAATTAACGATAAAATTATGTATTTACATTTAACAACAATAAAAAGTACTTTGCATATTATTTTGGTGTAAGCTTTTACGATGTGTGTTTTATGTCAGTCTGCTTGCAACGGATCAACACAATTGCCTATGTTTTATGACAGAAGCCTGCGTCAAATAGCTCAACCCTCTCTCATGGGCGAAGAGCAAAAAAGCGGTCAAAGCCAAAAAACTTTTTTGTAGGATCTTTACCCGAGCATACAATTTTCCGGCGGAATCGGAAAATATTATAATTGAAAATGGCTCACCGGTTCATGAATACAGACGAATGATTACCTGTCATGCCACCTCCACCATCTCCACCGTGTGAGTGTCCGTGGCTGTGTGAGTGGGAATGTCCATCGCCTCCAGAAGCAGCCAGTGAGTGCGGGATAAGATGAAGGAAGGCGTCGCCTAGAAGACCTCCACTGGCGAACGCCAAAAGAATCTAAAATTAACGGTTCCAAAATTTACACAATTTTAATAAATTGTAAATTAATCAATTTTTAAATATCTGACCAAATAAAAAAAACAAAACAATCCAGCTACAAGCTACTTGTTGCACCTAAATAAATTGTAAACAAAAAAAACACAGCACTTAGTATAATTTTTTTACTGTCAAAAACACGGTTTTTTTAGTAAAAACAGTGTTTAAATACACGTTTTAGGCCTAAATAGGCTTGTTTTAGTATATAGAATTAAATATTAGCCCTAAAAACACTAAATTTTTTTTATAGCTGAAGCGGGCCGGCGATGGATAATATTCCATATTGCCGCCTAATACCTATATCAGCACTGTAGTTGATGTAAAATTTTAGTCAAAGGCCCCACCCCTATCGGGGGATTTCAGGAGGAGATGTAAGTTTTACATTTTTGTATGAAAATAATATAATAATAATACTGAAAAGGAAATAACCAAAAAAAAAACAAAATTGTAAACTAAGGTAAACTAAATAATAATAATGATAGTTAGATAGCATGAAAAAGATCAAAGAAATGAGAGGCAAAAGGACATAGATATAAGTGTAAGTTGAGAGTAAAGATCAATTTCTTACCAAATGTAAAAGCACAATTTATTTTTCCTATCACACATTAGTCCCTAGGCCTACTTTTGGTAGGAATGCACCTTACCGTGGGAGGAAGGTTTATCTTTTGGTTGCACAACAATGTATGAAGAAGATAGAGCTTTACCATAGATGAACAAAGGGAGGGTAGGGGTGGGGTCCACCCCCCCTAGCCTCGAGATTTTGCCCGCCCTCTGAGAAAAAATCTAGGTCCCTCCTCCTTCCAAATTTTCAAATTTTTCACCCCTGACCCCCCCTCGAGATTTTGAAATCTGACCCCTCCTCCCTCTTGTACTTTTTTATACTAAATTTTCTTGCAAAAACGTCAATTTTTAACACAATAAAATTCATGTTTTTTAATCCCTTTTTATACCTAAATATCGCTTTTTATTCAATAAAAATGTAGTATTATCCAGTGAAAAGAACTTATTATTTAAGTTATTATGGTTTAAAACTGTTTTGCTTTAAACACCGAACACCACCTGACCCTCCTCTAGATTTCAAAATTTTGCACCCGGGGTCGACCCCCACAAAAAGCTGAGGGGGGGTTAGGGGGACCTCCCGAATCTAGTTTTTTTTTTTTTTGGCGCCCCCTCCTAAACTAGGACCTCCTTGAGATTTTGAAAAGTCATTTACCCGGGGAAGGATAAACACCCCTAGCTTTTTGACCGTGTTCATCTATGAGCTTTACCCTTCATTGATTTAAAAAACTTTATTAAAAATTCGGAACCACCTGGACGCTGGACGTGGACCCCCCTAATGAGGGTAAATTTGAAATTTCGGCCCCAACCCCCGGGCTCCACCCCTGAAAATTCAGAGGGATCCGAACCCCGCCCCCCCCCCCTTAATTTAATCTCGCCCCCAAAGCTCGAGAGCGGTCCGACCTGACCCCCCCCTCACCTATCAGGGCTGACCCCCCCCCCCTCTTGACCAATTTAAAATTATAATTTTTTTATTTATACTGTCAAAAAAACACGGTTTTTTAGTTAAAAAAACCCTATTAGACCTAAAAACTCTTAAATTATTGATCCAAGAAACTTTGTTAAAAAAATCGGGCTCCCCTGACCGACCCCCTAAATGTGAAATCTCGCACCGGGTCGACCCCCCCCTCAAAAACCAGGGGGGTCGGGACCTCACCCTGCACCCCCCTGAAAAATTTGTGGGTTCCAGTATTAAAAATGGGGTACTTGAGGTATACATACCCTAAAAAAATTTTGCACCCCCCACAAATGTTAGGGGTCGGGTGCCCAGAAAAACCCAGAAGGCTGTCCACCTATGTTTAGGAGGGGAGGGGAGAATTCGAAAAACGCATTTTACCCGTATCGTTTTTTTTCTGAGAATCCATTTTACCCATTATCGTTTTTCTATTGTGAAAAAAATTAAGTGAATAACGCTAATTTTAATTCAAAAAGCCCTTTTGATAGCATTTTAAGCTTTGTATTTGCTAAAAACACCTTCATTTTGACGTTGACCTCAAAACTCAATCCCCTTCTCAGACGTGGGGCAGGTGGGGGGAGAGGGGTCCGGACCCCTCTGACTTTTTCGGAGGGGGGTCGAGCGAACTGGGGTGGCGAGATTAAATTAAGGGGGGGGGGCGGGGGGGTCCGGATCCCTCTGAATTTTTAGGGGGGTCGAGCCGGGGTGCCAAAATTTCAAATTTAAGGGGGGTGTCCACGTCCAGCGTCCAGGTGGTTCCGAATTTTTAATAAACTTTTTTAAATCGATGAAGGGTAAACTTCATAGATGAACACGGTCAAAAAGCTAGGGGGGTGTTTACCCCGGGTAAATGACTTTTCAAAATCTAGGAGGGGGGTCCTAGGGGAGGTCGAACCCCCCTAGCTTTTTATGGGGGTCAACCGGGGTCCAAAGTTCTTGAAGTTTAGAGGAGGGTCAGGTGGTGTTCGGTGTTTAAAGCAAAACAGTTTTAAACCATAATAACTTAAATAATAGTTCTTTTTATAGGATAATACTAAATTTATAAAAAATGAAAAGCGATATTTAGGTATAAAAAGGGTGTAAAAACATGAATTTGTGTTAAAAATTGACGTTTTTGCAAAAAAAAAGAAAAATTTAGTATAAAAAATTACAAGAGGGGAGGGGGGGGTCAAGATTTCAAAAGTAGAGGGAGAGTGGGTCAGGGGTGAAAAATTTGAAAATTTGGAAGGAGGGGGGACCTAGATTTTTTTTTTCTAGGGGGGCCAAAATTTTCGAGGCTAGGGGGGGTGGACCCCACCCTACCCTCCCTTTGTTCATCTAAATGGTAAAGCTTATCTTTTCATACATTGTTGTGCAACCAAAAGATAAACCTCCTTCCCACGGTAAGGTGCAGTTCCTACCAAAAGTAGGCCTAGGGACTAGATGTGTAGATAGAAAAATAAATTGTGCCTTTTTACATTTCGTAGATCACTGTTACTCTCAACTTACACTTATATCTATGTCCTTTTGCCTCTATTTCTTTGACTCTTTTTTTATGTATCAAACTATCATTATTATTATTTAGTTTACCTTAGTTTACAATTTTGTTTTTTTTTTGGTTATTTCCTTTTCAATATTATTATTATATTATTTTCATACAAAAATGTAAAACTCACATCTGCTCCCTGAAATCCCCCGATAGGGGTGGGGCCTTTGACTAAAATTTTACATCAACTACAGTGCTGATATAGGTATTAGGCGGCAATATGGAATATTATCCATCGCCGGCCCGCTTCAGCTATAAAAAAAATTTAAGTGTTTTTAGGTCTAATATTGAATTCTATATACTAAAACAAGCCTATTTAGGCCTAAAACGTGTATTTAAACACTGTTTTTACCAGCCGAAACCGTGTTTTTGACATTAAAAAAATTATACTAAGTGCTGTGTTTTTTTGTTTACAATTTATTTAGGTGCAACAAGATAGCCTGTAGCTCGGATTGTTTTGTTTTTTTTATTTGGTCAGATATTTAAAAATTGATTAATTTTCACAATTTACCTAAAATTGTGTAAATTTTGGAACCGTTAATTTTAGATTCTTTTTTGGCGTTCGCCAGTGGAGGTCTTCTAGGCGACGCCTCCTACATCTTATCCCGCACTCACTGGCTGCTTCTGGAGGCGATGGGACATTCCACTGACACAGCCACGGACACTCACACGGTGGAGATGGTGGAGGTGGCATGATAGGTAACCATTCGTCTGTATTCATGAACCGGTGAGCCGCTTTTTTACAATTATAGTATTTCCGATTCCGCCGGAAAATTATATGCTCGGGTAAAAATCCCACAAAAAAGTTTTTTGGCTTTGAACTGCTTTTTTGCTGTTCACCATGATAAAGAGGGTTAAAGTTGTTTACGCAGGCTTCTGTCATAAAACATAGGCAATTGTGTTGATCCGTTGCAAGCAAGTCAACATAAACACACATGGTAAAAGTTACGCCCAAAATAATATGCAAAGTACTTTTTATTGTTGTTAAATGTAAATACGTAATTTTATTATTAATTGCTGGTGGTGATACCATTCATTTGACAAATTATTCTTAAATATTTTGTATTATTTTTAATATCCTCTTTGTAAATATAAGGTAGGTAAGTAAGTGTACTTCACCTTTACCTACCCTTAGTTAGATAGTTTTTTAGCATTTTTATTTGTTTTATAACACGTTTGTACCGTATTTCTAACGAAAAATAAACTTATTTTATTCTATTCTAATCTAAATTGTCTCATAATCAGGCAGTTACGGATGTTTCGGGCAAAATTTGAAGTTCCGGTTCCTGTTACGGATGTTGGGAGAATCTTCAATTATAAGGTTGCGATGTTCCGGGGGTTTCGAAGTTTGATAGGCATTTCCGGTTTCGGGTTCCGATGTTCCGGGCAAAATTAAGTTTTCCGGTTCCTGCTCCGGACTTTTGGAAAATCCTCAATTTCAGTTCCGGAACTCCGCAGTTCCGCCTATCACTAAAATTGTCTGAAACTTAAATTATGCAAAGGTCAGGCGCTAAGACATGTCAGAGGGAGCGGGAAACAGACCTTCCCCACCTCAATTGAAGGCGTTTCGTCCAACATCTATAAACGACGTAGGCAACCGCTAAAAAGTTCAATGTGCGCATTGTAACTAACATCCGCGGATTTTTTGTTTGCTTATTTTTACTTCTAAAGTTACCTGTCTTAATTTTATAGATTTCGAACTATCCTTCAGATCAGACCTGTCCCTGTGCACGGTCTAGAGAATTGTCCCCCTCCCCGCTGTATTGGAGGGTACCACCCACCCGTTTTATTGCGCCTCTCCCCACACAAAAATAAAAAAGTACTCAAAAAACTTATGGCGCCATCGCGGCCAATTTTTTTGCACCTTCTCTGTATTTCAATGTTTTTTAAGACCTATTTTTGCTTAAATTTCGCTTTTTTGTTCTTTTTTTCTGTTTTTCTTTCTCTCCTGCTTTACCCCCTAATAAAACGCCGGGGAGGCAGTGCACAGGTCTGAATCTCTAATGCATTCTGAATCTCCAATGCATTTTTAATGCATTCCTACTACATTTTTTTTTATTTTTTGAATTATTTGACCCACTGTTTTTCAATTAAAAAAATGTGTAAAAACAATAATTTAGGTAAAAGACGGTTTTGTTGCATTTAAGCTTGAGATTTTTATTGGCTGCTAAAACACTCATTTAAACCATAGGTGAGCGTGAGAACGTCCCGGCAGCTAAACAGTTTTAAACCGTAATAACTTTAATAATTGTTCTTTTTATAGGATAATACTACATTTTATTGAATAAAAAGCGATATTCTGGTGTAAAAACATAAATATGTGTTAAAAATTCACGTTTTTGAAAGAAAATTTAGTATAAAAAAGAACCTAAAATTTTCTCGAGGGGAAGGGCGGGGTCAAATTTTAAATTTTAAAGGGGTTCAGGGGTAAAAAATTCGCCCCCCCCTAGATTTACTTCCAGGGGGGAGGGGGTCCCAAAATTTCGAGGCTAGGCTTGCTCTCTTTCCCACCTATGATTTAAACCTCAAAAATTCTAAAGATCAGTATGTGTACTGCCCCCGGATTTTATTGGGGGGCGCAATTCCAAAATGGGGGGAGCACGGATGGCAACTTTTTGGCATCGGAGGGGGGGGGGAAGCAGGGGAGAAAGAAAAAAAGGAGAAAAAAAAAAAGAAAAAAAAGAAGGAAAAAAGAAAAAAAAAAGACAAAAAGGGCGAAATTTAAATAACAATAGGTCTTAAAAAACATTGAAATAGAGAGTAACTGCAAAAAAATTGGCGATGATGGCGCCATAAGTTTTTTTGAGTACTTTTTCATTTTTGGGCGGGGGAGAGGCAATAAAACGGGTGGGTGGGGCAAATCCTCCAATAAAGCGGGGAGGGGGACATTTCTAGACCGTGCACAGGGACAGGTCTGATCTGAAGGATAGTTCGAAATCTATAAAATTAAGACAGGTAACTTTAAAAGTAAACATAAGCAAACAAAAAATCCGCGGATGTTAGTTACAATGGGCGCATTGAACTTTTTAGCGGTTGCCTACGTCGTTTATAAATGTTGGACGAAACGCCTTCAATTGAGGTGGTAAAATTGTTTTCACTCCCTCCTGACATGTCTTAGCGCCTGACCTTTGCATAATTTAAGTTTCAGACAATTTTAGTGATAGGCGGAACTGCGGAACTTCCGGAACCGAAATTGAGATTTTCCAAAAGTCCGGAGCAGGAACCGGAACCGGAATTCTTAATTTTGCCCGGAACATCGGAACCCGAAACCGGAAATGCCTATCAAACTTCGAAACCCCCGGAACATCGGAACCAGAATTGAGATTTTCCCAACATCCGTAACAGGAACCGGAACTTCAAATTTTGCCCGAAACATCCGGAACTGCCCATCACTAGACAATTTAGATTAGAATAGAATAAAATAAGTTTATTTTTCGTTAGAAATACGGTACAAACGTGTTATAAAACAAATAAAAATGCTAAAAAACTATCTAACGAAGGGTAGGTAAAGGTGAAGTACACTTACTTACCTACCTTATATTTAGTATACAAAAACCATATTGAAAATACAAAATATTTAAAATACAAATTTGTCAAATGAATGGTATCACCACCAGCAATTAATAATAAAATTACGTATTTACATTTAACAACAATAAAAAGTACTTTGCATATTATTTTGGTGTAAGCTTTTACGATGTGTGTTTTATGTCAGTCTGCTTGCAACGGATCAACACAATTGCCTATGTTTTATGACAGAAGCCTGCGTCAACAGACTTTAACCCTCTCTCTCATGGTGAATAGCAAAAAAGCGGTCAAAGCCAAAAAACTTTTTTGTGGGATTTTTACCCGAGCATATAATTTTCCGGCGGAATCGGAAATACTATAATTGTAAATGGCTCACCGGTTTATGAATACAGACGAATGATTACCTGTCATGCCACCTCCACCATCCCCACCGTGTGAGTGTCCGTGGCTGTGTGAGTGGGAATGTCCATCGCCTCCAGAAGCAGCCAGTGAGTGCGGGATAAGATGAAGGAAGGCGTCGCCTAGAAGACCTCCACTGGCGAACGCCAAAAGAATCTAAAATTAACGGTTCCAAAATTTACACAATTTTAATAAATTGTAAATTAATCAATTTTTAAATATCTGATCAAATAAAAAAACAAAACAATCCAGCTACAAGCTACTTGTTGCACCTAAATAAATTGTAAACAAAAAAAACACAGCACTTAGTATAATTTTTTTACTGTCAAAAACACGGTTTTTTTAGTAAAAACAGTGTTTAAATACACGTTTTAGGCCTAAATAGGCTTGTTTTAGTATATAGAATTCAATATTAGACCTAAAAACACTTAAATTTTTTTTATAGCTGAAGCGGGCCGGCGATGGATAATATTCCATATTGCCGCCTAATACCATATATCAGCACTGTTGTTGATGTAAAATTTTAGTCAAAGGCCCCACCCCTATCGGGGGATTTTAGGGAGCAGATGTGAGTTTTACATTTTTGTATGAGAATAATATAATAATAATATTGAAAAGGAAATAACCAAAAAAAAAACAAAATTGTAAACTAAGGTAAACTAAATAATAATATGATAGTTAGATAGCATAAAAAGATCAAAGAAATAGAGGCAAAAGGACATAGATATAAGTGTAAGTTGAGAGTAACATGATCTACCAAATGTAAAAGCACAATTTATTTTTCCTATCACACATCTAGTCCCTAGGCCTACTTTTGGTAGGAATGCACCTTACCGTGGGAGGAAGGTTTATCTTTTGGTTGCACAACAATGTATGAAAAGATAAGCTTTACCATAGATGAACAAAGGGAGGGTAGGGTGGGGTTCACCCCCCCCCTAGCCTCGAAATTTTGCCCCTCCCCCCTAGAAAAAAATCCAGCCTCCCCCCTCCTTCCAAATTTTTAAATTTTTTATCCCTGACCCCATTCTAGATTTTGAAATCTGACCCCCCCCCTCCCCTCTTGTACTTTTTTATACTAAATTTTCTTGCAAAAACGTCAATTTTTAACACAAATTCATGTTTTTACACCCTTTTTATACCTAAATATCGCTTTTTATTCAATAAAATGTAGTATTATCCTATAAAAAGAACTATTATTTAAGTTATTATGGTTTAAAACTGTTTTGCTTTAAACACCGAACACCACCTGACCCTCCTCTAGATTTCAAAATTTTGCACCCCGGGTCGACCCCCATAAAAAGCTAGGGGGGGTTCGACCTCCCCTAGGACCCCCCTCCTAGATTTTGAAAAGTCATTTACCCGGGGTAAACACCCCCCTAGCTTTTTGACCGTGTTCATCTATGAGCTTTACCCTTCATTGATTTAAAAAACTTTATTAAAAATTCGGAACCACCTGGACGCTGGACGTGGACCCCCCTAAATTTGAAATTTCGCACCCCGGCTCGACCCCCCTAAAAATTCAGAGGGATCCGGACCCCGCCCCCCCCCCTTAATTTAATCTCGCACCCAGGCTCGACCCCCCCCGAAAAAGTCAGAGGGGTCCGGACCCCTCTCCCCCCACCTCCCCCATTCTGAGAAGGGGATTGAGTTTTGAGGTCAACGTCAAAATGAGTGTTTTTAGCAATACAAAGCTTAAAATGCTATCAAAAGGGCTTTTTGAATTAAAATTAGCGTTATTCACTTAATTTTTTTCAAAATAGAAAAACGATAAATGGGTAAAATGCACTCCAGAAAAAAAAACGATACGGGTAAAATGCGTTTTTCGAATTCCCCCCTCCCCTCCTAAACATAGGTGGACAGCCTTCTGGGTTTTTCTGGACACCCGACCCCTAACATTTGTGGGGGGTGCAAAATTTTTTTAGGGTATGTATACCTCAAGTACCCCATTTTTAATACTGGAACCCACAAATTTTTTAGGGGGGTCCAGGGTGGTCCGAACCCCCCTGGTTTTTTAGGGGGGGGGGTCGACCCCGGGTGCGAGATTTCACATTTAGGGGGGTCGGGTCAGGGGAGCCCGATTTTTTAATAAAGTTTCTTGGATCAATAATTTAAGAGTTTTTAGGTCTAATAGGGTTTTTTTAACTAAAAAACCGTGTTTTGACAGTATAAATAAAAAAATTATAATTTTAAATTGGTCAAGAGGGGGGGGGGGGGGTCAGCCCTGATAGGGGAGGGGGGGTCAGGTCGGACCGCTCTCGAGCTTTGGGGGGGAAGGGGGGTTGGATTTTTTCTAGGGGGCGTCCGAAATTTTGGCTCTAGGGCGGGGGGTTAACCCCTCTGTCCCTCCAAAAAAACACCTATGACCATACATGGGCACGGGAGGGGTTGGGGGGTTAACCCCCCCAAATTCTGAGAAGGGGGGTTTAACCCCCCCACTCAGAAGTGGGGGGGGGGAGAAAAAGTTAACCCCCCAATTTTGGAAAAATGAAGAAAAAAAATGTCTTTAAAATGACTTCTAACTGCCTCCAAACTTAAGTTTTGAGGTCAAAATGAATATTTTAAGCAATAAAAAGCTCAAAAATGCTATAAAAAGGGCTTTTGACCAAAAATTAGGGGTTTTTTTACTTATTTTTCCTTTAAAATTAAAAAACGATATGGGTAAAATGCACCCCAGAAAAAAAAACAATATGGGTATTTTGCGTTTCTCGGATTTTAACCTCCCTACTTTCGGGTTTAACCCCCCCCACTCCGGACCAACCTGCTCATGTATGCCCATGACCCAACCCATAATTTAAGGGGGGTGTCAGCACCAGCAGTAATCAAGATTTTGGAGAGGGTATAAACCCCTTAATTCCCCCTGCCCATCTTTGCTCCTAAATCCGGGTTTAACTTAACCTCTTCCCCTACTTCGGACCAGCTTGCCCGGCCATGTTTGGATCCACCCCATACAAGGGTAAGTTGGTTCGGAGTGGGCCGGGGGGTTATTAAACGCAGATTTAGAGGAGGGTTAAAATTTGAGAAACGCATTTTACCCATATCGTTTTTTTTCTGGAGTGCATTTTACCTAGTGGCGTGCTCAGCAGGGGGCGGCCGCCGCCGCCTTTCCCCCTCCCCGAAATCCGGCGAAGCCGGATTTTTTCGTAAGGGAGGAACCCTTACGTTTTTGAATTTTGGGAGAGAAATTTTTTTTTAAATATTAATACAGAAACATTCCTGATGCCTTCCAAAAGCATATTAATAGTCAAAAAACCAAATTCCCCCCCGGGTAGTTTAAATTGACAATTTATCTTAGTTTTTCGATTTCAAATCTATTTTCCGCTCAATAGTTAAGGCATACATGTTAAAAATAAAACTATTAAACACTATTAACCATAAATGGGCAAGTTGGTACGGAGTGGGGGGGGTTAAACCCATAGGTGTTTTTGGGGGGGGGACAGAGGGGTGCACCCCCCCCTAGAGCCAAAATTTTGGATCCCCCCTAGAAAACATTCAGGGCCCCCCCCTCCCCCCAAAAGCTTGAGAGCAGTCCGGCCTGACCCCTGCAAGGCTACCCCCCTCCCCCGCCCCCTCCCGACCAATTTGGAAGTATATTTTTTATTTACTGTCAAAAACACGGGTTTTTAGTTAAAAACAGTGTTTAATACACTTTTTTAGGCCTAAATAGGCTGTTTTAATACATAAAATTCAATATTAGACCTAAAAACACTTAAATTATTGAGTTAAAAAATGGAACCCCTACCCCCCCCCCCTAAATTTGAAATCTCGCCCCCGGGGTCGACCCCCCCCCCCCCCTAAAAAGCCAGGGGGGTCCGCCCCCCTGGACCCCCCCTAAAAACTTTGACCTTCCACCCGGGGGTGGACCCCCCCCTAGCGGACCCACCAAAAACACCTGGATGGTTAAACCCCAAATTAGGGGGGGGGGTTAAAATCCGAGAAACGCAAAATACCCATATCGTTTTTTTTTCTGGAGTGCATTTTACCCATATCGTTTTTCGATTTTAAAGGAAAAATAGGTAAAAAACGCTAATTTTAGGTCAAAAAGCCCTTTTTATTTCATTTTTGAGCTTTTTATAGCTTAAAACATTCATTTTGACCTCAAAACTTAAGTTTGGAGGCAGTTAGAAGTCATTTTAAAGGCTTTTTTTTCTTCATTTTTCCAAATTGGGGAGAGGTAAGTGTTTCTCCCCCCACTTCTGAGTGGGGGGGGGGTTAACCCCCAACCCCCCTCCCTTTGTGCCCACGTATGCTATTAACCTTTTATTAACGTTTTAAACACATGTTTTAAATTTTGTATTAAGTATCATCCGGAATTAAAATTTCTAGTGTATATTAGCGCCTTAAATTAAAAATTTCGTGGGACATTCTGTCCCACGGACCCCCCTGACAAGAGGCTCTGCCCTCTGACCCCGCTGGGGGTTCTCGCCTCCCAGCCCAGACCCCCCATTTCTGGGGAGCTGCCTCCCCCCAGACCCCCCTCAAGGTTAGTATATACTCCCCCAAATTTTTTCGTAAAACCTTTAGGTTTTTTTAAATTTTGGGAGAGAAAAATTTTTTTCTTTATTATTAATACAGAAACTTTTCTGATGCCTTCTAAAAGCATATTAATAGTCAAAAAACCAAAATTTTTCCGCTACGCGGGTAGTTTAAATTGACAATTTATCTTAGCTTTTTTTGATTTCAAATTGATTACCCCGTTCAGTAGTTAAGGTTAAGGCATACATGTTTAAAACTAATATAAACACTATTATCCTTTCATTAACGTTTTAAACACATGTTTTAAATGTATATAGGTATAAAAAAACCTTAAATTTTAAAATTAGTATCATCTGGAATTAAAATTTCTAGTGTATTTTAGCGCCTTAAATTAAAATTTTCCCCTTGTCCGAGGGGGCATTCTGCCCCCCCGGAGAAGGGGGCTCTGCCCCTTGACCCCGCTGGGGTCTCTCGTCCCCCAGACCCGCCATTTCCGGGGAGCTGCCACCCCCCAAACCCCCCTCAGGGTTAGTATATACCTCCCAAATGAAATCCTGGGCATGCCACTGATTTTACCCATATCGTCTTTTTGTTTTAAAGCAAAAATAGGCATATAAAAAACTCTAATTTTAGGTTAAAAGCCCTTTTATTGCATTTTTAAGATTTTTAATGCTTAAAACACTTATTTTGACCTTAAAACTTAAGTTAGAAGTCATTTTAAAGACATTTTTTTCTCTATTTTTCCAAACTTAGGGGGGGGAGGGAGTTAACCTTTTCTTTCCCCGCTTCTGAGTGGGGAGTTAATCTTTTCTCCCCCTAGGTTTTTTTTATGCTAAATCGACGCCACTGGCGCCTAAAATTTTGGGTCTAGATTTTTGGCCATGAACGTATTCTTTAACAGTTTTTTTTTAGTCAACCAGACAAAAAAGAACACAAAATTTTAAGGTTTCAAAAGCCTAATTTTCAAAAATTTTCTTGCACTTCGCTTCTCTCAGCGCGTGATTCTTTTAGTTTATCTACAATTTATTCATTTTTTATGATATATATATATATATATATATATATATATATATATATATATATACAGACCTGTGCACGGTCTGAAAATGCCCCCCCCCCCGTTTTATTGGAGGATTTGCCCCCCCCCCCCCGTTTTATCCCCCTGCCCCCCCCCCGCCAAAAAAATGAAAAAGTACCCTAAAAATATGACGCCATTTTTGACCTATGATGACGCCATCATCGCGAATTTTTTGCAGTTTTTAGCCTATTTCAATGTATTTTAAGCCATTTTAGACCTATTTTTACCTTATTTCCGCTTTTTTTTGTCCCTTTTTTCCCTTTTCCCTTCCTTTTTTCTCTTTTTTCTCCTTTTTTTCTCTTTTTTTCTTCCCCCCTGCTTGCCCCCCCCCCCCCCCCCCCCGTTTCAAAAAAGTTGCCCCCCCCGTGCCCCCCCCCCCCCCGTTTTGGAATTGCCCCCCCCCCGTGTTTAACCCCGGGGGGGGGAGTGCACAGGTCTGTATATATATATATATATAATATATATCAATATACAGACATGTGCACTGCCCCCCGGGGTTATATTGGGGGGCAATTCCAAAACGGGGGAAGCAGTTTTTTTGAAATGGGGGGCAATAAAATGGGGGGGCAAGCAAGGAAAAAAACAGAAAAAAAAGGAGAAAAAAAAAGAAGGGATAGGAGAAAAAGGACAAAAAAGCGAAAATAAGATAAAAATAGGTATAAAATGGTTTAAAATGCATTGAAATAGGCTAAAAACTGCAAAAATTTCGCAATGATGGCGTCATAATAGGTAAAAAATGGCGTCATAATTTTAGGGTACTTTTTCATGTTTCTACGGGGGCGATAAAACGGGGGGGGGGGGCAAATTTTACAATAAAGCGGGGGGGGGGGGGCATTTTCAAACCGTGCACAGGTCTGAATATATAAAAATTTACATTTTTTAATTAAAAAAAACTTATTTAAAAGTAAAAATATAAAAACACCAATTATTAAAATTTAGTTTTGATTAAAACCTGAAAATAACTTCTGAGAAAATCCTTTTTTTTTGCAGAGATATTGCACGAATTTTCCAAGTGTTAGAAAGAATTTAATTTACTGTATCTTTAACACTAAAATGTTGAGCTTCGAGTTGTCTGGAACGGAGCTCCGCTTTGCAGAGCAATCCACAGAGCTCCGTCCTCCTGTTATACTAATTTTGTGAATAATAAAAAAAGCTATGCCAGAGATTATTAGTCAAAATTTTTTTGTAAACTAAAATTTTTCAAAACTTATTAAAGGCAAATAAAAAAAACTGTAAAAATGCGATTAAAATATTTAAGCTTAAATAAGCTTGAAATCAAATATTTATTAGGGAAGGAACTCCTAAGCTCTCTCCGCTATAAGTGGCCGGAGCTCCGGAGCATCATGTGGGATGGTAGGAACATCATTAGGCTTTGTTTTCTTGTTAAATTATATAATTCTGCAACAAAATTTTACGCATTTAAAGTTGAATATTGAGATAGGCAAAATGAGTCGTTTTTCAGAATTAATTGTACTACTATACAACACAAAACGTTTGATTACAAAAGTCATCTAAAAATATGCATATAAAAAACTAATAATATGTGTCCATTTTGTGAACATAGAAAAAATGTTTATGTTATTGGCGGGTTGGCTAGATTGGCTAGATCCCAGATTTCTGGGCTGGCGCCATAAATGAACACGGTCAAAAAGCCAGAGGGGGGTGTTTACCCCGGGTAAATGACTTTTCAAAATCTAGGAGGGGGGTCCTAGGGGGGGGTCGACCCCCCCCCCCTAGCTTTTTAGGGGGGGGGGGGGTGCGCCCCGGGGTGCGAAATTTTTGAAATCTAGAGGGAGGGTCAGGTGGGGTCCGGTGTCCAAAGCAAAACAGTTTTAAACCATAATAACTTTAATGATAGTTCTTTTTATAGGATAGTACTACAATTTATTAAATGGAGAGCGATATTTAGGTATAAGGGGTAAAAATATGAATTTTTGGTGTTAAAAATTTCGGTTTTTGCAAGAAAATTTAGTTTTAAGAGTACTTTTTTTCTCGAGAGGGGAGGGGTGGGTCAGATTTCATAATCTAGAGGGAGGTCAGGGGTGAAAAATTCGAAAATTTGGGGGGAGGGGGGGGGGGCCCTAGATTTTTTTCTAGGGGGGGGGGGGTCCAAAATTTCGACGCTAGGGGGGTGGACCCCACCCTACCCCCCCTTGTTCATCTATGGCTGGCGCCTAAAATTTGGAGGCTAGGCGCCAGCTGGCGCCTAGGCGCTGGCGAAAAAAAACCCAGCCCCCCCCCCCACTTCTGAAAAGGTTGGGGTTTAGAAGGGCGGTTTAACATTCTTCAAATTCTAAAATGGGGGTTTACGTTTAACTATTACTCAAAAGTGGGGGGGGGGAAGGTTTCCCTTTCTCAATTTTGAAAAAAATGAAGAACAATATGTCTTTAAAAATGACTTCTAATTGCCTCCAAACTTAAGTTTTGAGGTCCAAATAAGTGTTTTAAGTAATAAAAAGCTTAAAACGGCAGTAAAAAGGTTTCTGAGATAAAATTTTCGTTTATTTTTCTATTTTTCCTTCAAAATCAAAAACCGATATGGGTAAAATGCACTCCAGAAAAAAACAATATTGGTAAAATGCGATTCTCGGATTTTAACCCCCATCTCAGAATTAGGGGGACGGATTTAACACTCCAACCTTCCCTGTATCCGCGTATGGTCTAGCTAGGTTTACCCCTCCTAGCCTTGAAATTTTGCCCCCCCCCCCACCCTAGAAAAAATCCAAGGGGCACTTCACGTCCATAGGTGAGAACGGTCGGGGAAGCT
This sequence comes from Microlaimidae sp. YZB2_3, assembly GCA_030248175.1. NCBI lineage: Eukaryota > Metazoa > Nematoda > Chromadorea > Desmodorida > Microlaimidae > Microlaimidae sp. YZB2_3. The sequence continues at coordinate 16,036 of JASAMX010006753.1, forward strand.
AGGGGGGTGGTTACCCGGGGTAAATCGAATTTTGAATTCTAGGAGGGGGGTCCGGACCATAGGTGAGCACGGTCGGGGAAGCTAGGGGGGTGGTTACTCAGGGTAAATCGAATTTTGAATTCTAGGAGGGGGGGTCGACCCGGGGTGCGAAATTTTGAAATCTAGAGGGGGGTCAGGTGGAGTCCGGTGTCCAAAGCAAAACGGTTTTAACCTATAATAACTTTAATAATTGTTCTTTTTATAGAATAATACAACATTTTATTGAATAAAAAGCAATATTCTGGTATAAAAAAGGTGTAAAAGCATGAATATGCGAAAAAAATTAACGTTTTTGGAAGAAAATTTAGTATAAAAAAGTACAAGAGGGGAGGGGGGGTCAGATTTTAAATTCTAGAGGGGGTCAGGGTTAAAAAATTCGGAAATTTAGGGGGAGGGGGGCCTAGATTTTCGTCTAGGGAGGGGAGGTCTCAAAATTTCGAGGCTAGGGGGAGGTGGACCCCCCCCCACCCCCCCCCCCCCTTTCTCACCTATGGGCACTACTTGTCCTTTCGAGAATTTTAGTATTATTTATACTAAATACTATTTTAAGTAGTATTTTTATCCTACATGTTTTCAAAAAAATCTTGTTTTTACATTCTTTTTATCTAAATAGAGCAGTTTATTTGATAAAATGTAGTATTATCCTATAAAAAACAATTATTAAACATTTAGTGGTTTAAAACTATTTTGTTTTGATTTCAGGTGGTTTTAAAACCACCTGTACCCTTTAAGGTTTTAAAATTTTCCGTTCCGGCGCATACCCCTCTAGAGATCTAGGGGAGACGGAGGTCCACGGTCCGACCCCCAAGGACTCCCCTCTTAGATTTTGAAATGTCATTTATCCGGGGTAAACACCCCGCCCGCCCCTAGCTTTGGTGGCCGTTTTCATCTACATTTTACCCACATTTTTTGCCCTTTAAAAATACCTTCAGCCTGGGCTGATGTTCCGGACGGTTGGCCTGGAGCGGAATGAAGAAGAGTATGAAAAATGGGGCGGCACTAATGAGGAGTGTAGATCCGACACTGTAGAACCAGAGATTGTATTGGGGGTCGTTAAGGAAAGCGAGGGGGCTGTCATCCGCGTACTGCTGTTTACTCGCTTTCTTCCGTTGGGCGTTGGGAGATGGCGTCGTGGACGGGTTGGGCGTATGATGTGGCACTTGAGCTGGTGCTACCTAAAACAATACTAAATAAATATAAACTATCAGCTTTCTTTTGAACCAAAACGGCTTTTATTTACAAATTATTACGTCCGCATGTTTTCGGCTTATACTACAGCAGCAGACCTGTTGGGGGGAGACAATTCAAAAATGAAAAAAAAAGGAAATTTTTTTCAAACAGGGGGGGGGCAATAAATTGGGGGGCAAGCAGGGGAAAAGACAAAAAAGAAGTAAAAGAGAAAAAACAATACACAAGGAAAAAGAAAAACAAAAAAATCGAAATTTAAGTAAAAACAGGTCTCAAATGGCTTAAATTGCGTTAAAATAGACTAAAAGTTACAAAAATTTTGTCAGAAATGGAGGCTAAATGGGGGTATATTTTAAATAAATTTTTTTATTTTCGACCGAAGGGGGGCACAGCCAGTAATAATACAGAAAGGGAATTTTTGGATTGTACATAGGTCTGCTATAGGCGGTCGAGAACTAATAAAACTGAAAGAAAACTACCAAAACCTGGAACTTTTAGACAAATCTCCAAAAACGATGTCGCGGACTCATTATGCTTTAATTTCAGAAACATTGGAACTTGGATTAAAAATTTTTTATCTCGTGCTGAGTTTAGCTCAGCGCGTGCTTTGATTTAATTACCCGTTCATTGGCTTCTCTGCTGTATTTAAAATGTGCCGGAGCTTCTTCTTCATGAGCATGCCCATGGTCATGCGCGTGTCCATGGTCATGAGCGTGTCCGTGACCGTGATCATGAGCGTGTCCATGGTGATTGTGAGCAGGACCGTGCTCATGGGTGTGTCCATGTTGATTTGATATCACAAAAAGCTGGCAAAACACAACAGCTACTAACACAACTTCCATATACCAGTTCATCTTTTCTATAATTCACAAAATATGAACTAGAAACGTCTGTAATTAATCAATTAATTACAGTGGCGTGCCCCCCCTCGAAATCTGACAAAGCCGGATTTTTTCCTAAGGGGGGACTCCTGATGTCTTCCAAAAGCATATTAATAGTCAAAAAACCAAAATTTCCCCGCTATGCGGGTAGTTTAAATTGACAATTTATCTTAGTTTTTCGATTGAAAATCGATTACCCCGTTCAGTAGTTAAGGCATACATGTTTAATAAAACTACTATAAACACTATTATCCTTTCATTAACGTTTTAAACACATGTTTTAAATGTATAGGCATAGATGAACAAGAGGGGGGTAGGGTGAAGTCCACCCCCTAGCCTCAAAATTTTGCCCCTCACCCTAAAAAAATCTAGGCCCCCCTCCCCCCAAATTTTCAAATTTTTTACCCCTAACCCTGCTCTAGATTTTGAAATCTGACCCCCCCCCTTCTCCAGAAAATTTTAAGTACTTTCTTATACTAAATTTTATTGCAAAAACGTGAATTTTTAACACAAATTCATGTTTTTACACCCTTTTTATACCAGAATATTGCATTTTATTAAAAAATGTAGTATTATCTTATAAAAAAACTATTAATAAATATTTAATGGTTTAAAAGCAGACGTGTTTTTGCCCCCCCCCCCCGGGGTTAAAACGGGGGGGGCAATTCCAAAACGGGGGGGCAACTTTTTTGAAACGGGGGGAGGCAATAAAACGGGGGGGGGGCCAGCGGGGGGGAAAGAAGAAAAAGAGAAAAAATGGAGAAAAAAAGGAGAAAAAGAGAAAAAAAGAAGGGAAAAGGGAAAAAAGGGAAAAAAAAGCGGAAATTAGGTAAAAATCTGTCTAAAATGGCTTAAAATACATTTAAATATGCTAAAAACTGAAAAAAATTCGCGATGATGGAGACATCATCGGTCAAAAATGGAGTCATATTTTAACGTTACTTTTTCTTTTTTGGGGGGGGGGGGGGGGCAATAAAACGGGGGTCGGGGCAAATCCTCCAATAAAACAGGGGGGCATTTTCAGACCGTGCACAGGTCTGTAAAAGTATTTTGTTTCGGAAATCGGACCCCACCTGACCCCCTCTAGGTTTTGAAATCTTCCACCCTGGGTCGACCCCCCCTAGAACGCTAGGGGGGGGTTCGACCCCCCCCCCTAGGACCCCCTCCTAGATTTTGAAATTTTATTTACCCGGGGTAAACACCCCCCATACATAGGTGAGAAAGGGGGGGGGGGGCAGGGCCGGGGCGT
>JASAMX010006754.1:0-13163 GCA_030248175.1 Microlaimidae sp. YZB2_3
AGAATCAATGGAGGTTTAAACTTTTTTTTAATAGTGGCCGAAGTTAAGGCGCGTGCCATTAACTTCGTCCACCTAGAAAAAAACTGGTTATACCTATTGCTAAAACGAACGATAAATATTTTTAAAGTTTACAAATTTATCCTTAGGTATTGTTCTTGGTACATATAACTTAATTTTTTCGTTTGCAAATTTTTATAGCTATTAGGAAGACTTTAAATAATTATGTCAATACCCTACAAAACACATATTTTAATAACACGTGTTTTTTGTTGAATTTTTTTTGGTGTGAAAAAATATTTCAACATAAAATGGCTTTTCATACAGCCATCCACCTTTAAAGAAAGCCTGGTAAAAATTTTATTCCATCTTATTGAGTTTTTTATATTTTAATCTAAAAATAACCAAAAAATAGAATCCGCCATAATTTCGGCCACCTTTGAGGTGTAAAACACCAAAACAAAAACCTAAAACACAAAAAAGCACGATTAAATAATCCAAAATTATCATCTTTAAGGAAAAACAAGACGTTAAAAAAGTTAAGGCGTGGTACAATTTCACATCAACCCTTGTTTATCTTTAATGTTTCATATCTGACTGCATTCTTCCGCCAAGAAAATAACCTGAGTTTTTTACTGCATTTTAATAATCTTTGAGAAATTTCTATACTGGTTTATTAATAGTTCAAACCTAGTCAATTGGTAGTTGGATTACTCCAGCCCGCACACATACTTACTACGTAGTTCTTATGAATGTATCCCTCTGCCAAAAAAAATAACCTCACATTTTTACTGTGTTTTAATTTACTTTCACAACTTTTTGAAGCATTGGTACTCGATATCATGGTAAGTGGTGGGTTTGGTGGGGAAATCCTATTGACATTGATATTTACTATATTCATTATATTCACTATATGACTGCATCCCTCCGCAAAAAAATAACCTGCCTTTTTTAATGTGTTTCTATATGAGAAATCCCTCCTGGTTTACTTATTATTTAATACAACGTACTAAATTATGTGTTATGTAACCCCACACGTACACATGATGGTTAAAATCGTATTAAACAGGTTCTTTCACGTGAATTTTAAGATGACCGACATTAACGGAATCTTAAAATGCGCATTTAGTTAAACGCATTGCAAAGTAATTTTGAGGAAAATATCAAAACATGAAAATTAACAATTTTGAGCCTTAAATAGAATTTATTTTAAGGTTATTTAGTCCTTCGTTCTAAATTTGATGCAGTTTAAACACAAAACAAAAATCTAGAAAATCAAAAAAAAATTGCTTTTTGTATGAAAATGTTGATAATGCAGAATAACACAAATATAAAACTTTTGCAAAAACACTTTATTCAACATTCATCCAGTTACTTTTGTGCTACTTCTTTTGTCTTTTAAAAATAAGCCAGATTTCTTACACCCTAGATTAGTGGCCAAAATTAAGGCCTGGCCGAAATTAAGCCAGATACCTTATATTTTAAATTTTGTTATAATTGGAAATTTTTTAAAACTTAATAAAAACGTTAATTGTTTTGTTTAATATAAATTTGTTTATATTTGAAACACTCAATTTAAATTTAAAGTATTTTATAACACAAGTAGCCGGTATCAACATACGGCTGACAAGTATTTTTTTCTGTATTTTTCGGTTTCATTTGTTTTATTTTTTAAACTCAACCATTTAACTTTTTTTCTAGGATGTTTCCTAGACTAAAAGCTTTGCAATAATACATCATTTAGGCCAATCGATTTTGTGGTTGGGGATTAGAGTCCCTTCTCATTTTGGTGAAAATGGGTTGTTTAGAATAAAGATGTCCGGCTATTTCTTGAATATTCAACCCTTTTATGACATTCCCCGTTTCAAATAAAAAGCTTTCCAATGATACCTCGTTTAGCAAAATTCTTTTTGAGGTTGGATAAAAAGGTCCCTCTAGCTTTTGAGGAAAATGTGTTATCCAGCATGAAAATGTCCATGTTATTTTTCACAACATTTAACCCTCTTACAGCATTCCTTGAATTTTAAGCTTTTTAATAATATCGTATTTGGCCCATCTTTTTTTGTGTCTTGGAAGGAGGGTTCCTCCCTTTTTAGTCAAAAAACATTTTCCAGTATAATGATGTCCATGTTGATCTTTTTGAAAAAAAAAGAAGTTATTAATGTCTCTATGTCAGCCATTAAATTGTTTTTCTGAGGCCGTCAACGCGCCCTGGATATTGACTGGGACTTTAACAGAGTAAAACTATAAATATGGGTACATTACCATATATATTGTTTTGGATTAAGTCAATTTCTAGTTAAGGTCATGTGAGATTTAAAAGTGTTGCTCTTATAAATCAACTTTGACTTGGACTGGACTTCCACCATTCTGATGAACCAAATTTTGGAAGTATAAACATTATAGCTTTTATTTCTTAAAATTCTGAGTGTCAAATTAGAAACCTGATGGGGTAATGTGGGAATTCAAAGTTTTTCTACCTCAGTTTTATCTTTGACTATATGATGATTTACTTTGTGTTGGACTGGGCTTCCACCATTTTGATGGACCTCAACTCGAAATGTGGCGAGCAGCTTTATTTAAAGTTGGGTAATAAATCAGTATTTAGGTGGGGTCATGCGAAAACACAAAGTAATACCGCAGACTGATTTCTACTCTCAAACACAATTTACTGTTAAATATAACAACACTTTGTTTTTTACTGGGCTTTCGCCACTTTGACAGGCTAAAACTATAAATTTGGGGACATAACCATATGTATCAGCAGTGTATTTAGGGGGAGGGGGCGACCGTCCCACCTTTTGACCGTTTCCATACTTAAATAGGGGGTGTTTTAAGGGCTCTCTTTACTTTTTTTATTTTCAGAATATAAAAAATGTAGTGCATCTTAGAATGCATAAAATTAAACAATGTAAAAAATTTTTGCATTGTTTTTTATTTGTTCAACCGCACTTTTTTCTTATAAGTTACAAACCCCTTGGAGTCACGCATATTTTTAAATAATTTAGCCAATTATTTATATATGAATCAAGTTGTTTCTAAATAGAATTAAGAAACAACATTATCGGGATATAGTACAAAATTCTAACATCATATACTAATTTAAAACTGTAACAAAGAAAATTGTTTAGGAATTAGGTTAAAAAAACAAAAGTAAAACTATGCCCATATGATTGGCTGGAGACAATTCTTACGCAGATTTTAGTGTGCATATTTAAAAAATTTTTCGCCTCCGGCGGCTGAGGGGACCCCCCACAACACCCGGCCGACGCTTTGCGTTGGCCACCACAGTAAGAAACAAATTGATTTAGTATTAGGCTATTGAAACTCATGTAAAACTATGCCGCTGGACACAATTTTTAAGCAGTTTTTAGTGCATATTTCCGAAAATTTTTGCCTCCGGCGGCTGGGGAGACCTCCCTTCAAATCGATTGGCCGACACTCCTTGTCGGCTTGGTGCTGCTATTCATGTAACAAACATTTTGTGTATGAATTAGGATATATAAACAAAAGTAAAAAAAACTATAACAATAAGAATTGCTGGAGAAATATTTTAAGCAGTTTTTAAGTGCTGTAACGTCCAGAAATATGAGACCGAATAAATTGAGTTTTTGAAAGAAAGATTGCGAAACAATTTGCTGTTTTTAGCTTTTTTGGCTGAAAAATGAGCGATACAGGACTTGAACCTGTAATCTCCAGCCTCAGTACCTCATTGACTGACGTGCTGCGTTACACCATCGCTCAACAGTGTTACATTACAACTCGTATTTATAAGACGTCATATTTCTGAAACATTAACACAGCGGGAGTTGTGACACCTTCCCACCAAGATTGAAGCGCGCAGCCTTCCAATCTGACAACCATATAAGGTCCGAGCCATACGTCCACCACTAGTCCACGCCCTGCTCCTTAGAGCTAACCCTAGTTTCAACCTTCCGCTCACGGCAAGGCGGGCAAGGGCACATATGTAGTGTACCAATAGTCCTGTATCGCTCACCAAATGTAACGTCCAGAAATATGAGGCCAAATAAATTGAGTTTTTGAAAGAAAGATTGCGAAACATTTTGCTGTTTTTAGCTTTTTTGGCTGAAAAATGAGCGATACAGGACTTGAACCTGTAATCTCCAGCCTCAGTACCTCATTGACTGACGTGCTGCGTTACACCATCGCTCAACAGTGTTACATTACAACTCGTATTTATAAGACGTCATATTTCTGAAACATTAACACAGCGGGAGTTGTGACAGTGCATATGAAAAAAATTTTCGTTTCTGGTGGTTCCGGTGTCGCGGGATATTTCGACTCCCCTAATTTTTGACTCCCGGGGTCAAAATACACCGGTGTAGAATGACTCCCCGGTCATTCTACACCGGTTGTACGCTGGTGTAGAATGACTCCCTGCGGGATAAAATGACTCCCCTGTTTCTTGTATTGTAAAAACTTTTAAAAATTAATTTTAATTTTTATCATACATTTTGCGTTGGTTAGATGTCACTTATTCTTAATTGTGTATACTATGACACATGCCTGGGCTTAGGCTTAGGCTTAGGCTTAGGCTTAGGCTTATTTTCAACTACGAAGTTGTTACATTTTCTACGAAAATTTCTTTTCTCAACTTTGTTTAGGTTTTCGGGGTATTCATTTTCCACAATAAAATTAACAATAAACTGGTATTCTAGGGGATCCATGCAAAAAATATTCAGAAAAACTGACACCTAAGTCACATTTTACTAACAATGAACTTACACACGTTAAATATAGTGAGCGGAAGTGCACAGTTTTAAGTAATAATGTATGGAAATTTTCGGGGGAGTCAATATATCCCGGTATAAAATGACTCCCCAATGTTAATAAGGGGAGTCATTTTATCCCGATGGGAGTCATTCTACACTGGGAGTCAACATATCATACGACATCTCGCATGATATTTTGACCCCCCTGATTTTTGACCGGGGAGTCATTCTACACCGGGAGTCAAAATATCATATGACACCGACACCGGGATACCCCCCAGACCCCCGACCGATGCTTTGCGTCGGCTTTGGGTCACTAAGCGGCGCAGCTTGGGCGCTTCGCGCCGTATCCCCATCAAGCTATTGTCAGACCGCCCTCCCTTCCGCGAAATCCTATATACGCGTCTGATACACTCTCCGCCCATTTGTTGATTTTTAACCAAATAGTGAGTAAAAAATAACCAACTATTGCTGTACCTCCAGACCAATACAAGTTTCTGTACTTTTTAACCAACTGATTGGCGTTAATTGTTCTGTGTTTTTTATTGAATATTTGGAATTATCAAATTATCAGTGCAAATCATATCAAATAAAATTATTAGTGTAAATTGTTTTATTTAAAATCCTTTTGATACTAACGCAGAGCAAAAAAATACAAGAAAAGAGCAAAAAATATCAAATATAATTTTAAGTTACGTAGATAGCATTAAAAATACTAAGTATGTAATTACGGTAATACATTAAACTAAAACAATTATTAAAACTTTTAAGTAATTCATTAAACTGTGAAATTTTTGAGGGCAAAAATAACAAAGCACTAATTTTTCAAAGTCTTATGCATTTACTGCATTATAAAAACGTGAAATACGAACGTTTTCCTGAAACTTCTTATTATAAACCCCTATTTATATAATAAAGGTCGATTGATTATTAGTTTGGTGTTTTATTAAAATTTATTCGATTATACAAAACTGACTCGCAATCAAGCTTATAATTTTAGGAAAATAAATCATAATTTAAGTTGTTGTTAAAGTATTAGGAGTCTTTCTAAGAGAAATTTTTAAAATTACATAATTCTTAAAAATTTTTTGAAGTTCAAAGCAAACGTTATTGCATAGAAGCCAATACATAGATAGACTTCTTTAGCTACAAAAAGCAGCTTTCTTCAAAACTATCTTCAAAGCTCAACCAACTCAACTTTTATCGATGATATTTCCTGATTCGCAATGATACCTCATTTAGGCCAAACAGTTTCATGGTTGGAGATTAGAGTGTCTTCTCATTTTGGTGAAAATGGGTTGTCTAGCATAAAGATGTCCAGGCTATTTTTTTTAACATTCAACCCTTTTATGAAATTCCCTGTTTCAAATAAAAATCTTTCCAATGATATCTCATTTAGCAAAATTCTTTTTGCGGTTGGATAAAAAGTTTCCTCTACCTTCTGAGGAAAATGTGTTATCCAGCATGAAAATGTTCAATTTTTTTCACAACATTTAACCATTTTACAACATTCCCCAAACTCTTTTAAGCTTTCTAATAATATCGGATTATTGTGCGCAGACATACACGCACGCACGCACGCACGCACGCACGCACGCACTCACGCACGCACGCACGCACGCACGCACGCACGCACGCACGCACGCACGCACGCACGCACGCACGCACGCACGCACGCACGCACGCACGCACGCACGCACGCACGCACGCACGCACGCACGCACGCACGCACGCACGCACGCACGCACGCACGCACGCACGCACGCACGCACGCACGCACGCACGCACGCACGCACGCACGCACGCACGCACGCACGCACGCACGCACGCACGCACGCACGCACACACGCACGCACGCACGCACGCACGCACGCACGCACGCACGCACGCACGCACGCACGCACGCACGCACGCACGCACGCGCGTAAGCACGCCTGCACGCACGGACGCACGGACGCACGGACGCACGGACGCACGCACGCATGCACGGACGCACGCACGAACGCATGCACGCATGCACACATTGATTTAATTTTTTATAAAAAATAATTGATTTAAATTTGTTGTTGATATTTTTAATCATGAGTGGCGCGGGAGTGCCACGGGGCGATTTAGCCCCGTTGCGCCGCGCCAAACATTATTAGAGAACGTGGGAAAATTTTGAAATTCAGAACCTTCTTCTTCTTCTTCTTATTATTATTATTATTATTATTATTCCAACGCTCCATCCTTAAAAGCGATATTCCTCATTCGTTACTGATTGATCAAAAATAAACATGGGCTCATAAGAAAGAAGAAGGAATTACGCAACTTTCTTAGGAAGCACTTTTTTGATTTAGGTCCTTGTTATCGATTTATTGATCAAAATAAAAAAATTGAAAAATAGACAAATAAAAACTCCCAACCGCACAATAACAGCCTTTTGGCAACAATAAGGATTGTACAGAGCAGACAACCAACATCCCCTCATAAAAACCGCACAAAAAAGCAGACCGGATTTAATTGGTGGCAGAAACGGAACCAGTTCCCAGCGCCATCTGCTTCAACCGCGCGGAAATCGGCGAAAACAACAGAGTACTTTTTTAATTCTTGCATCACTGATGACAAAATTAATTCAAAGTTTTATTTATTCAAAAATAATAATAAGTGTCGGTGCCGCGAGAGCGCCACGCGCCAGTAGTTAACATCGGTGGTGCGCGGGTGCCACACTGCAATTGAACCCACCGCACCGCGCCAACTATACTTAGAGAACGTGAGTAAATTTTGTAATTCATGTTCATCATCTTCTTCTTATTATTATTTTTACTTTAGAATTATAATTGCAATCATTGGCGCACGGCATCGCGCCAACTATATTTAGAGAACGTAGGTAAACTTTGTCTGGAGCGCCACTGCACCGCACTAACTATAATTAAACAACGTGGGTAAATTTTGTATTTTGTATTAAATTTATCATCTTCTTATTATTATTTTTTATTTAAAAAAGTTTTATCTCGGCAACGGAATGATTATAAACATGTCATTGCGCAGCTAAAACTATAGTTTATTCGGCTATTTTTTAATTTAATTCAAAAAAAGTGAAAGACTAGCCTTGGAAAATGCTCTAACAATAGAGCAGGAAAAAAGGGGGATTTTTCCCCGGGCGTGTGTTTGGACAGAAAAGATGTGGACTAGTCTGAGATGGACATTATGTGGATTATAGAAAATTTGCATTTGGTTTGGCCAGCTACTCACTAAATAAAAATTTCTACCATATGATAATGATTTGTTTATACATTGATCTAATCACACAGCATTGTTGCATTTTTTTTAGTTTGATGAAATGTCAATTGAAAAAATTATACTCACAGCAATCTTTGACAAGCGCGAAATCGCCACTTTTTCAAATTTATAGTTGTTTCTTACACACAAATATAACCTTCAAATTGAAAAAGTGGCGATTTCGCGCTTGTCAAAGATTGCTGTGAGTATAATTTTTTCAATTGACATTTCATCAAACTAAAAAAAATGCAACAGTGCTGTGTGATTAGATCAATGTATAAACGAACCATTATCATATGGTAGAAATTTTTATTTAGTGAGCAGCTGCCCAAACCAAATGCAAATTTTCCATAGTCCACATAATGTCCATCTCAGACTAGTCCACATCTTTTCTGTCTAAACATACGCCCTTGGAAAAATCGCCCCTTTTTCCTGCTCTATTGTTAGAGCATTTTTCAAGGCTAGTTTGTAAAAATTATAACAGGGTTTTGATGTTTGTATGTTTTCGCATTTTAAAAATATTGTGTTACGGGTTGCGGGTTTAATAATTTGTAGCCGCACTTATAAAGCCCGATTAACCAAGGGTTAGCCAAAGATTATGCATGGATGTCTTTTTTCATAGACAAAGAAATAACCGGATAAAAAAACGAATAAAAAATAACTTTAAACACGTTTTTTCGACTTTTTGTCATGTTTTATGATTTGAAAAGTATACATACTGTTTCGACTAAAGTATTTTTATATAAATAATACTTAAATTTTAAGAATATTCGAAAAAGGTTAAATACATAATATTGTTAATTTTTAATTTCGAAATAAAAAAAAATAAAACAGCGCATTTTATTTCGATTTTGCATTGGTTCAGATTATTAATTTAAAGTTATAAAAGACATAATTCCTCTATACGTTTGATTATGTTTTAAGTTTTATTCTAAATTATTATTCATTATTTAGAGGAATTGAGTCTTTTATCAGTTTAAATTTTATAATGTGAGCCAAGGCAAAATCCGATTCTCTCCTTGTCCATGAAAAAAGGCGTCCATGAAAAAAGAACCTTTGCTAATCTTTTGTTAATCGCGCTTTATGAGTGCGGCTAATGGATGGTAATCTGCAAAAGACGGAGAAATTACACATAACACTCTATTTGAAATAAAACTTTATTCTAATTAAAACAATAGTTTCTGTACAAAAACTGGAAATTGTGAGCTTATTTAAAAATAACTCTAATAATTAGCCGATTGTTTTATAATCGACTGTCTATAACAATTAAAATTTGTTATAAACGTTTTGGTCTAATAGATTTTCTGTTGTAATTTTTGATTAGTAATATTTTTGATTATTTTTAAAATAAACTTCACTTTAATCATCTAATGCAGAAACAAGGAACAAAATAAATATGATATATCACCAAAAAACATCACTGCTATTTACAAAGACATTGTAAGCTTATTTTAAATTAAAATAATATCTCAGTGTCTAAAAAACTATGGGTGATCTATGGAACATAGGCATATCTATCACAGTTGAAACATGTTGCTCCATTTTTTTCTGAAATATAAAAAATTCAAAATTAAAAAAAATTTTGATTCTGAGAATATTTCACTTGAAAATAGACAGGCATGGAAGGCATGTGTGTGTGTGTGTGTGTGTGTGTGTGTGAGAGAGAGAGAGAGAGAGAGAGAGTGAGTGAGAGAGAGAGAGAGAGAGAGAGAGAGTGAGTGAGAGAGAGAGAGAGAGAGAGAGAGAGAGAGAGAGAGAGAGAGAGAGAGAGAGAGAGAGAGAGAGAGAAAGAGAGAGAGAGTGTGTGTGTGTGTGTGTGTGTGTGTGTGTGTGTGTGTGTGTGTTGTGAACATACTGGATATTATTAGAAAGCTTAAAAGAGTTTGGGGGAATGTTGTAAAATGGTTAAATGTTGTGAAAAAAATTGAACATTTTCATGCTGGATAACACATTTTCCTCAGTAAGGTAGAGGAAACTTTATTCAACCGTAAAAGAATTTTGCTAAATGAGATATCATTGGAAAGATTTTTATTTGAAACAGGGAATTTCATAAAAGGTTGAATGTTAAAAAAAAGAGCCTGGACATCTTTATGCTATACAACTGATTTTCACCAAAATGAGAGAAATACTAATCTCAAACCATGAAACTGTTTGGCCTAAATGAGATATTATCGCGAATCAGGAATATTATCGATAAAAGTTGAGTTGGTTGAGCTTTGAAGATAGTTTTGAAGTAAAGCTGCTTTTTGTAGCTAAAGAAGTCTATCTATGTATTGGCTTCTATGTGATAACGTTTGCTTTGAACTTTTAAAAAAATTTTTAAGAATTATGTAATTTTAAAAATTTCTCTTAGAAAGACTCCTAATACTTTAACAAAGACTTAAATTATGATTTATTTTCCTAAAATTATAAGCTTGATTGCGAGTCAGTTTTGTATAATCGAATAAATTTTAATAAAACACCAAACTTAATAATCAATCCTACCTTTACTATAATAGGGGTTTATAATAAGAAATTCAGGAAAACGTTCGTATTTCACGTTTTTATAATGCAGTAAATACGCATAAGACTTTAAAAAATTAGCGCTTTGTTATTTTTGCCCTCAAAAATTTCACAGTTTAATGAATTACTTAAAAGTTTTAATAATTGTTTTAAGTTTATGTCTACCGTAATTACATACTTATGTTTATGCTATTAATGGGCATAACCAACTATATTTGATATTTTTTGCTCTTTTCTTGTATTTTTTTGCTCCTGCGTTAGTATCAAAAAGGATTTTAAATAAAACAATTTACACTAATAATTTTATTTGATATGATTTGCACTGTATATTTCTTATAAATCAAATATCCAATAAAAAACACAGAACAATTAACGCCAATCAAGTCGGCTAAAGAAAGAAACTTGTATTGGTCGGGAGGTACAGCATAGTCGTTATTTTCATTACTATTGGTTAAATGACAATGGTGGTAATAGTGTATCAGACGTGGGATATAGGATTTGTGCAAGGAGGGCGCTCAATAATAGCCAATGGATGGTGAAGCGCCCAAGCTGCGCCGCTTAGTGACCCAAAGCCGACGCAAAGCATCGGTCGGGGGTTTGGGGGGTATCCCCAGACCCCCCGAGGCGCCGGAACCACCAGAAACGAAAATTTTTTTCATATGCACTTAAAAACTGCTTAAAATATTTCTCCAGCAATTCTTATTGTTATAGTTTTTTTTTACTTTTGTTTATATATCCTAATTCATACACAAAATGTTTGTTACATGAATAGCAGCACCAAGCCGACAAGGAGTGTCGGCCAAATGTATTGAAGGAGGTTCTCACAGGCCGCCTAGGCAAAAATTTTCGGAAATATGCACTAAAAACTGCTTAAAAAATTGTGTCCAGTGGTATAAGTTCACATGGTTCTTTCAGAAGCTGAATACCTAAATCAATTTGTTTCTTACCGGCCCAATGCAAAGCGTTTTTTGGCTGGTGTTGCGGGGGGTTCCCTTTAGCCGCGCGGAGGCGAAAAATTTTTTAAATATGCACAACTAAAATCTGCGTAAAGAATTTGCTTTCAGCTAATCATATGAGCACAGTTTTACTTTTGTTTTTTTAACCTAATTCCTAAAACAATTTTCCCCTTTGTTACAGATTTTAAATTAGTATATGATGATTAGTCAGTAATTATATTCCCTATAATGTTGTTAATTTTATTTAGAAACAACTTGATTCACAAAGCAATTGTGAAATTATTTAAAAATATGCGTGACTCCAAGGGGTTTGTAACGATAAGAAAAAGTGGCTCAACAAATAAACAACAAGTGAATTTATCAAACTTATATGATATTATCTTTAAAATAAAAAGAAAAAGTGAATACCCCTTTTAGCCAAACTGTTAGTGGTGCTGAATATGCTGCTGATACATATGGTTATGTCCCCAAAATTATAGTTTTAGCCGGTCAAAGTGGCGAAAGCCCAGCAAAAGACAAAGTGTTGTTATATTTAACAGAAATTGTGTTTGAGTAGAAATCAATCTGCGATTATTTCTGCGTTTCTCGCATGACCCCACCTAAATATTGATTTATTACCCAACTTTTACAAGCTTGTCGCATTGAGCCAGGTTGATATTAAATGGTGGAAACCAAGTCCAACAGCAAATAACTCATCATATAGTCAAAGATAAAACTGAGGTAGAAAAACTTTCTCAATTCCCACATTACCCCATCAGGTTTCATTCACTAGAATTTTAAGAAATAAAAGCTATAATGTTTCTACTTCAAAAATTCCGTTCATCAGAATGGTGGAAGTTGAGTCCAAGTCAAAGTTGATTTATAAGAGCAACACTTTTAAAACTCACCGTGACCTTAACTAGAAATTGACTTAATCCAAAACAATATATATGCAATGTACCCATATTTATAGTTTTACTCCGTTAAAGTCCCAGTCAATATCCAGGGCGCGTTGACGGCCTCTAGAAAACAATTTAATGGCTGACAGGGAGCAGACATTAGACTTCTTTCTTCAAAAATACCAACATGAATACATCATTATACTGGAAAATGTTTTTGACTAAAAAGGGAGGAACCCTTCTTCCACAACAAAAAAGAATGGGCCAAATGATGACTCAAAAAGCTCAAAATTCAAGGAATGCTGTAAGAGGGTTAAATGTTGTGAAAAATAAGGATGGACATTTTCATGCTGGATAACACATTTTCCTCAAAAGCTAGAGGGACCTTTTCATCCAACCTCAAAAAGAATTTTGCTAAACTAGGTACTCATCGGAAAGCTTTTCTATTTGAAACGGGAGGACACAAAGGGTTGAATATTCAAGAAATAGCTGGACACTCCTCAATCTGAAACAACCCATTTTCACCAAACTAGAAAGGGGCTCTAATCCCCAACCACAAAACTGATTGGCCTAAATGATGCATCATCTCCAAAGCTCCGAGTCCTAGGAAACATCCTGCAGAAAAAGCTTAAATGGTTGAGTTTAAAAAATAAAACAAATGAAACCGAAAAATACAGAAAAAAATATTTGTTGAGCCGTATGTTGATCTACTGAAACTGGTGTTATAAAATACTTTAAAATTTAAAATTGAGTGTTTGAAAATATAAACAAATTTATATTTAAATAAAAAAACAATTAACGTTTTTAGAGCACTAACTGAACCAAGTAGGTTACAC